>PVIY010012410.1:0-62074 GCA_004026745.1 Myrmecophaga tridactyla | reverse complement strand
GGCTGTGCTACGTTGCATTCTCTCATTTAAGCACCAGCCAATTAAGCCAAACGTCACTCATTGCAGCAGACACGCCTCCTAGCTGACTGCAGATGTAATTGGCAACAGATGAGGTTCACGTACTGTTGGCTTATGTCCGCAGCAACAAGACTAGGTATGCTCACCTGGCCAAGTTGACAACTGAATCTAACTAACACAAATGTCAAAACAAAAAGTGTAGCACTTCTCAGAGAAAATCCCTTTGCTATCCTTGGTCAGAGAATAATTTATTAAATAAAACAAAAGAAGTAAAATCAATTAAAAAATGGATAAATCTTACTTGATAAAAAGCTTCAGCTCTTTGAGAGACAATGTTAAGAGAGTGAAAAGACAAACCACAGAAGGGGATATTTGATAAATATCTTGTGCAGAGAACACATAAATAACTCTTAACAAATAATGGGCAAAGATTTGAATAGATACTTCTTCCAAAAGACATACATAAGACAAATATTCACATGAATAGAAACTCAATGTAATTAGTCATTAAGGAGATGCAAATCAAAATCACAATGAGATACAACTATATACTTTATACTTATTAGAAGGGCTAAAATTGAAGAGATTGATCATACCTAGTGTTGGTAAGAATGTGGATCACTGGAATTCTCATATATTGTTGGAGAAAGTATAAAGTGGTACAACTATGTTCTAAGACTGGCAATTTCTTAAAAATTTAAACATATATATATAAGTCAAAACACATCTAATTGTACACTTTAGGATGTTTATTGTATGCTAATTAAACTTCAATAAAGTTGTTCAAGCAATCATATTCTCTGCAGAAAAAAACAACTTTTGCAAAGAATAAAGATAAATATATTTTGTGGGGACTATTTTAACACTGGAATTATTTAGAAATGTTGGAGTATGTTGGTGTATGTTAGTGATAAAAATCAAGGAGTTCAAATTCCACTTCTGGAAAGATGGAGTAGATGTGCTTTCCTCTCCTATTTCTCCTTCTAAGTACAACTCAAACGCTTGGGAATTATAAATAAAACAAACATAAGACTCTGAAGGATGGAGAAAAGAAGGAAGACCATTCTGGGCCCTCAGGACCCAAGGAATGACACAGAGGTTAGTTAGTCTCCTGAGCTTTCTTTTTGTTTCACATATTGCACATGTGTTGCTGAAGAAGCTGGCAGCATGAAAACACCAACAGGTAAGGACAAAAATGCCCTGTTCTAGTTTTCTGGCTGCTGAAGCAAATATCATGCAATGGGATGGCTAAAACAATGGGAATGTATTGGCTAATGGTTTTGAGGTTAGGAGTCCAAAATCAAGTTGACATCAAGGTGATGCTTTCTCCCCTGAGACTTGGTGGTTGGATGCTGATGATCCCTGCTCCTTGGCTTTTCTGTCACATGGCAATGCACATGACAGAATTTCCTGGTTTCTCCTTTCTCTTCCAAGTTTCCTGGACTTCCAGCTGCTAGCTGCTAGCTGCTCCCTCTTTCTCTCTTTGTGACCTTTCCTATAAGACCCTCAGTAAAAGGTCCTATTGACAAGAATTCATACCTACAGGAATGTATTAGGTTAAAGAACATGTTTTTCTGGAGTACATAGCTCCAAACTACCTGTTCACCCTCTGGCAGATGTGTTCTTTCCACATGCAAAATACATTCATTCAGTCATAACATCCCAAAGTCATTTCAGTAGCAATGCTAAGTTCAAAGTCTCATGAAAACTGGTCTGGAATGTATTCTGCCTTGGGCACAATTCCCCTCTATCTGTGGATCTGTAAAATCTAAAAAACAAGTTATGTGTTTCCAATATGTAATGGAGGGACAGGCATAGAATAAACCTTCCCATTCAAGAGGGAAGGAATTGAAAGGAAAACAAGGGTCATGGGTCCCAAACAATTCTGAAACCCAGCCAGGAAAACTCCATTACATTTTGTTTGTTTGTTTTTCTTTTTATATATACACTTTTAAAAAAATTTATTTATTTTTTAAAATACCAAAAAACACCAAACGCAAACATTCTTAACTTTTGATCATTCCATTCTATATATATAATCAGTAATTCACAATATCATCAAATAGTTGCTTATTCATCATCATGATCATTTCTTGGAACATTTGCATCTATTCAGAAAAAGAAATAAAAAGAAAACAGAAAAAAATTCATATATACCATACCCCTTACCCCTCCCTTTCATTGATCACTAGCATTTCAAACTAAATTTATTTTAACATTTGGTCCCCCTATTATTTATTTTTATTCCATATGTTCTACTCATCTGTTAACAAGGTAGATAAAAGGAGCATCAGACACAAGGTTTTCACAATCACACAGTCACATTGTGAAAGCTATATCATTATACAATCATCTTGAAGAAACATGGCTGCTGGAACACAGCTCTACATTTTCAGGCAGTTCCCTCCAGCCTCTCCATTACATCTTGACTAACAAGGTGATATCTATTTAATGCGTAAGAATAACCTCCAGGATAACCTCTCGACTCTGTTTGGAATCTCTCAGCCATTGACACTTTATTTTGACTCATTTCACTCTTGCCCCATTTGGTCAAGAAGGTTTTCTCAATCCCTTGATGCTGAGTCTCAGCTCATTCTAGGGTTTTTCTCAATCCCCTGATGCTGAGTCCCAGCTCATACTAGAATTTCTGTCCCACGTTGCCAGGAAGGTCCACACCCCTGGGAGTCATGTCCCATGTAGACAGGGGGAGGGTGATGAGTTTGCTTGTTGTATTGGCTGGAGAGAGAGGCCACATCTGAGCAACAAAAGAGGTTCTCTTGGGGGTGACTCTTAGGCCTAATTTTAAGTAGGCTTGACCTATCCTTTGTGGGGTTAAGTTTCCTATGAACAAACCCCAAGACTGAGGGCTCAGCCTATAGCTTTGGTTGTCCACACTGCTTGTGAGAATATCAATAATTCAACTTGGGGAAGATGAATTTTCCCCCGTTCTCACCATTCCCTGAAGGGGACTGTGAAAATACTTTTTTATTCACTGTTCAAATCACTCTGGGATTTATCGGGGCATCACTCTGGACAAACCAACAAAATGTCATGTCCTACTCAAGGTTCCATGTACTTATGGTATTCAATTAAGCTGTCTACATAAGTTATATTAGGAAATGCACTAGTCAAAATATAAATTTTGTACCAAATAAACATTTTTGGCTTTAGTCTCACACATAAGTTGAAATTTTAAAATATTAATTACCATCTATTTTCAGCACCCTGCAGTAATGACATTCCTTTGTTCTTCCTCATGCAATAACATTTTTAAAATTTGTACATTTAGTCACTATCATTATACACTCTAGGCATTCCTAGATTATACATCTCAGTCTTTATCATCTATCTTTCTGTCTGATTTCATTTGTGCCCCCAGCCCTCCTCCCTCTATCATTCTCACATTCAGCTTCATTCAGTGTTTTAACATAATTGTATTACAGTTAGGTAGTATTGTGCTGTCCATTTCTGAGTTTTTACATTCAGTCCTGTTGCACAATCTGTACCCCTTCAGCTCCAATTACCTAATATCTTACCCTATTTCTGTCTCCTGATGGTTTTTATTACCAACGAAATTCTCCAAGTTTATTCACTAATGTCAGTTCATATCAGTGAGACCATACAGTATTTGTCCTTTCGTTTCTGGCTAATCTCACTCAGCATAATGTCCTTAAGGTCCATCCATGTTGTTACATACTTCATAAATTTATTCTGTCTTACAGCTGCATAATATTCCATCGTATGTATATACCACAGTTTGTTTAGCCACTCGTGTGTTGATGGACATTTTGGCTGTTTCCATCTCTTCGCAATTGTAAATAATGCTTCTATAAACATTGGTGTGCAAATGTACGTTTGTGTCCTTGCCCTCATGTCCTCTGAGTAGATACCTAGCAATGGCGTTGCTGGGTCATATGGCAATTCTATATTTAGCTTTTTGAGGAACCACCAAATTGCCTTCCACAGTGGTTGTAACGTTTGACATTCCCACCAACAGTGGATAAGTGTGCCTCTTTCTCCTCATCCTCTCCAGCACTTGCCATTTCCTGTTTTATTGATAATGGCCATTCTGGTGGGTATGAGATGATATCTCATTGTGGTTTTGATTTGCGTTTCCCTAATAGCCAGGGAAGTTGAGCATCTCTTCATGTGCCTTTTGGTCATTTGTATTTCCTCTTCTGAGAAGTGTGTGTTCAAGTCTTTTGCCCATTTTGTAATTGGGTTGGCTGTCTTTTTGTTGTTGAGTTGAACAATCTCTTTATAAATTCTGGATACTAGAACTTTATCTGATATGTCATTTCCAAATATTGTCTCCCATTGTGTAGGCCATCTTTTTACTTTCTTGACGAAGTTCTTTGATGCCCAAAAGTGTTTAATTTTGAGGAGTTCCCATTTCTTTCTTTCTTCAATGCTCTTGCTTTGGGTGTAAGGTCTAGAAAACTGCTTCCTAGAATAATATTTATAAGATATTTTCCTACATTTTCTTCTAGCAGTTTTATGGTCTTAGATCTAATGTTTAGGTCTTTGATCCATTTTGAGTTAACTTTTATATAGGGTGTGAGATATGGGTGCTCTTTCATTCTTTTGCATATGGATATCCAGTTCTCTAGGCACCATTTATTGAAGAGACTGTTCTGTCCCAGGTGAGTTGGCTTGACTGCCTTATCAAAGATCAATTGTCCATAGATGAGAGGGTATATATCTGAACACTCTATTCAATTCCATTGGTCAATATATCTATCTTTATGCCAGTACCATGCTGTTTTGACCACTGTAGCTTCATAATACGCCTTAAAGTCAGGTAGCGTGGGAACTCTGACTTAATTTTTTTTCCTCAGAATACTTTTAGCTATTCAGGGCACCCTGCCCTTCCAGATAAATTTGGTTATTGGTTTTTCTATTTCTGAAAAGTAAGTTTTGGGGATTTTAATTGGTATTGCATTGAATCTGTAAATCAATTTAGGAAGAATTGACATCTTAACTACATTTAGTCTTCCAATCCATGAACACAGTATGCCCTTCCATCTATTTAGGTTTTCAGTGATTTCTTTTAACAATTTCTTGTAGTTTTCTTTGTATAAGTCTTTTGTCTCTTTAGTTAAATTTATTCCTAAATATTTTATTCTTTTGGTTGCAATTGTAAATGGAATTCTTTTCTTGATTTCCCCCTCAGATTGTTTATTACTAGTGTACAAAAATACTGCAGATTTTTGAGTGTGGATCTTGTAACCTGCCACTTTGCTGTACTCATTTATTAGCACTAGTAGTTTTGCTGTGGATTTTTCAGGGGTTTCGACATATAGTATCATATCATCTGCGAACAATGAGAGCTTTACTTCTTCCTTTCCAATTTTGATGCCTTGTATTTCTTTTTCTTGTCTAATTGCTCTGGCTAGAACTTCTAACACAATGTTGAATAACAGTGGTGATAGTGGACATCCTTGTCTTGTTCCTGATCTTAGGGGGAAAGTTTTCAGTTTTTCCCCATTGAGGATGATGTTAGTTGTGGGTTTGGTTTTCATATATTTCCTTTACCATTTTGAGGAAGTTCCCTTCTATTCCTATCCTTTGAAGTGTTTTCAACAGGAAAGAATGTTGGATTTTGTAAAATGCCTTTTCTGCATCAATCGAGATGATCATGTTGTTTTTCTGGTTTGATGTGTTGATATGATATATTCCATTAATTGATTTTCTTATGTTGAACCATCCTTGCATACCTGGGATGAATTCTACTTGGTCATGATGTATAATTCTTTTATGTATTGCTGGATTCAATTTGCTAGAATTTTGTTGAGGATTTTTGCATCTATATTCATTAGAGAGATTGGTCTGTAGTTTTCTTTTTTGTAATATCTTTTGTCTGGCTTTGGTATGAGGGTGATGTTGGCTTCGTAGAATGAGTTAGGTAGCTTTCCATCCTCTTCAATTTTTCTGAAGAGTTTGAGCAAGATTGGTACTAATTTTTTCTGGAATATTTGGTAGAATTCACATGTGAAGCCATCTGGTCCTGGACTTTTCTTTTTGGAGAGCTTCTTAATACTGATTCAATTTCTTTACTTGTGATTGGTTTGTTGAGGTCATCTATTTCTTCTCCAGTCAAAGTTGGTTGTTCATGCCTTTCTAGAAAGTTGTCCATTTCATCTAAATTGTTGCATTTATTAGCATAAAGTTGTTCATAGTATCCTGTCATTACTTCCTTTATTTCTATGGGGTCAGTGGTTATGTCTCCTTTTCCATTTTTGATCATTATTTATTAGCATCCTCTCTCTTCTTCTTTTTGTCAATCTCGCTAAGGGTCCATCAATCTTGTTGATTTTCTCATAGAACCAGCTTCTGGTTTTGTTGATTTTCTCAATTGTTTTCATGTTCTCTATTTCATTTATTTCTGCTCTAATCTTCATTATTTCTTTCCTTTTGCTTGTTTTGGGGTTAGTTTGCTGTTCTTTCTCTACTTCTTCCAAGTGGGTGGTTAATTCCTCGATTTTTGCCCTTTCTTCTTTTTTGATATAGGCATTTAGGGCAATAAATTTCCCTCTTAGCACTGCCTTTGCTGCATCACATAAATTTTAATATGTTGTATTTTCATTTTCATTTGCCTCGAGATATTTACTGATTTCTCTTGTAATTCCTTCCTTGACCCACTGGTTGTTTAAGAGTGTGTGGTTGAGCCTCTGTATATTTGTGAATTTTCTGGCACCCTGCCTATTATTGATTTCCAACTTCATTCCTTTATGATCTGAGAAAGTGTTTTGTGTGATTTCAATAATTTTAAATTTATTGAGACTTGCTTTGTGACCCAGCATATGGTTTATCCTTGAGAATGATCCATGAGCACTTGAGAAAAAGGTGTATCCTACTGTTGTGGGGTGTAATGTTCTATAAATGTCTGTTAAGTCTAGCTCATTTATTGTAATATTCAAATTCTCTGTTTCTTTATTGATCCTCTGTCTAGATGTTCTGTCCATTGATGAGAGTGTGGAATTGAAGTTTACAACTATTACGGTAGATGTGTCTATTTCTCTTTTCAGTGTTTGCTGCATGTATTTTGGAGCATCCTGGCTTGGTGCATAAATATTTATGATTGTTATGTCTTCTTGTTGAATTGTTCCTTTTATTAATATATAGTGTCCTTCTTTGTCTCTTTTACCTGCTTTACATTTGCAGTCTAATTTGTTGGATATTAGTATAGCTACTCCTGCTCTTTTCTGATTGTTATTTGCATGAATTATCTTTTCCCAACCTTTCACTTTCAACCTATGTTTATCCTTGGGTCTAAGATGTGTTTTCTGTAGACAGCATATAGATGGGTCCTGTTTTTCAATCCATTCTGCCAATCTATATCTTTTGATTGGGGAGTTTAATCCATTAACATTTAGTGTTATTACTGTATGGGTAGTACTTTCTTCTACCATTTTGCCTTTTGGATTTTATATGTCATATCTAATTTTTCTTCTTTTTGCCTTTACTGGTAGTCTTTTTTTCTACACTCTTCTCCACACCTCTCTCTCCTGTCTTTTCATATCTGCCTCTAGTGCTCCCTTTAGCATTTCTTGCAGAGCCGGTCTCTTGGTCACAAATTCTCTCAGTGATTTTTTGTCTGAAAATGTTTTAATTTCTCCCTCATTTTTGAAGGACAATTTTGCTGGATATAGAATTCTTGGTTGGCAGTTTTTCTCTTTTAGTAATTTAAATATATCATCCCACTGTCTTCTGGCCTCCATGGTTTCTGCTGAGAAATCTATGCATAGTCTTATTGGGCTTCCCTTGTATGTGATGGATTGCTTTTCTCTTGCTGCTTTCAAGATTCTCTCTTTCTCTTTGACCTTTGACATTCTGATTGGTAAGTGTCTTGGAGTACGTCTATTTGGATCTATTCTCTTTGGGGTATGCTGCACTTCTTGGATCTGTAATTTTAAGTCTTTCATAAGAGTTGGGAAATTTTCAGTGATAATTTCCTCCATAAGTTTTTCTCCTACTTTCTCCTTCTCTTCTCCTTCTGGGATACCCACAACACGTATATTCGTGTGCTTCATATTGTCATCCAATTCCCTGAGGCCCTGCTCATATTTTTCCATTTTTCCCTATATTTTCTTTTGCTTGTTGGATTTCAGATGTTTCATCCTCCAGTTCACTTATCCTGTCTTCTGCCTCTCAAAATCTAACATTGTAGGTTTCCATTGTTTTTTTCATCTCTTCTACTGTGCCTTTCATTCCCATAAGTTCTGCAATTTGTTTTTTCAAACTTTGATTTCTTCTTTTTGTTCATTCCTTCCATTCTTTATATCCTCCCTCAATTCATTGATTTGATTTTTGATGAGGTTTTCCATATCTGTTCATATATTCTGAATTAATTGTTTCAACTCCTGTATCTCATTTGAATTGTTGGTTTGTTCCTTTAACTGGGCCATATCTTCAATTTTCCTAGTGTGATTTGTTATTTTTTGCTGGCATCTAGGCATTTAATTACCTTAATTAGTTTATTCTGGAGATTGTTTTCACTTCTTTTGCCTAGGGTTTTCTTGCTGGATGAATTTGTTGTCTGCATGTTCTTTAACATTCAGTTCAGCTTTTTCTGGACCACTAGCTTAGGTTTTATTTAACAGATCAGAATTTTTCAGTTCTTGTTTTCTTGTTTCTTGCCCTGCCTGTATGGTGCCTTTTCCCCCCATCCTTAGGAGGGTCTACTTAGGTATAATAGACCCCAGCTGGATTTTCCCAGGCCAAACTGGCCTCCTGTCAGGAGGAAAGCGTCATCTGTGTCAGATTTCCCTGAGGGTGAGACCCAGCAGGTTGAAAGACTTTACTGTGAATTCTCTGGACTTTGTTTTTCTTATCCTGCCCAGTATGTGGTGCTTATCTGCCTGCAGGTCCCACAGCATAAGATGATGCAGTACCTTTAACTTTGGAAGACTCTCCCTGCTGGGGGTGTGGTGGAGACAGAGGAGAGGTTGTAGGCTGGTTTTAATGGCTTCAAATTACCAAGCCCTGGGTTCTGAATTGTTTGGGGAAGGGATTCCACCTGAGTTGGGCCTCACCCTTCCCCTGGGGAAGGCACAGCCTCCTGACAAGCCTTCAAACAAGCTTGTTTCTGCCTATGCCTGGGGCAGTTGCAGCCTGAGAAGCCCTGCTGCTGTATCCAAAGGCAGTCAAGCCTTTGTAGAAACACAGCCACAAAAACCTCTATTTCTTTTTGTTTTTCTTTTTCTGTCAGCCCTGCCTTTTTTGATGAGGCGTCAGCCCAGGTGCTGGGGCAAAAATCAGTGACCTCCGCTTTGACCAGGTTCACCTGAGCAGGGGGGCCTATTTTAATTGTCAGAATTTGTAAATTAATTCCACAATTGGCATTTGGTTGTGCTCAGCCCCTGCTGCTGGTAAAGTCTCTTTCCTTTCCCCTCTTGGAAGCAGCCTGTGGGGGAGAGGCGCCTGCCGCCACAGCTTGGGGAACTCATGGTTCTGGGGGGGCTCACAGCCAGTCCAGCTGGTCCAGACTGGGGTACACTGTGTTTCCGGTCATTGACGTGGCCCCAGGGGCTGTTCTGTACTGTCCCTGGTTATTTAGTAGTTGTTCTGGAGGACGAACCAAATCGCGCACCTTGGTAAGCCACCATCTTGGCCTGATTCCAACTCCATTACATTTTAAAGACTGAGAGTCATCTATGGATCCATGTTTTGTCCTTTGGGCCTGATGGAGTGGTAGCTCCATTGCACCACCCTTTCCAAGCACTTTCCCAGTGGCCATGCTCTCCCAAAACACTGGGGTGAAGGCCCCATCCTCTCCAAGCTTTGGTATGATTGTCAGTCTCTCCATAAACCCAGGGACACAGACCCCACCCTCTACAAGCATTGGGGTGGCAGCACTGTCTCTGAAAAACAGGGTCCAAGGCCCAAACCCACCAAGCACTAGGACAGACGTCCTGCCTTCTCCAAATGCACTGGTGAACTTGCCCTTTCCATATAGATCGGTGAGCCTACTCTCTTGGCCGAGGGTAGCTTGAAAGTGGTGGTGGAATCATTCAGATAGATATGATATCCACATATCTGTGGATAGATAGATATGCTGCCTTTGGGTACAGCAGCAGGGCTTCTCAGGCTGCAACTGCCCCAGGCATAGGCAGAAACAAGCTTGTCTGAGGGCTTGTCAGGAGGCTGTGCCAGAGGTTGCCAGGCTAGGGCACTTCTGGTCCAGCTGCTCCTCCACTGTGCCTCTGCCTTGAATGCTGATTTATAATGCACCCCACTTCCTCCAAGACTTGGGCAAAAAGCATAGGGTTTATGTCTTTATTTGATGAAAATGAGCTGTTGCACAGCCATTGGTACCTGTAATGGGGAAACATACAAGCAAGAAGCTTACAGGCTCAGTGGCAAACATTTTTCCTATCAGAGATTGAGAACTCTTGCAGTTGTTTATGTCATGCCTTCTTCTCTAGACAGAAGATACTAAAAAGTTGCAATCAAAGATCTCTTCATCTTATTGATAAAGCCACTAGTAAGCCAAAATGTTTGTCAAAATCAGCCACAGCATGTCAGACCGGTTCTATCACTGCAAGATGCCCTGTCTTATTGCCAAGATGGAGCAGAAAGGAAATAGAATCAGGATAGATATAGTCAACATGG
Source organism: Myrmecophaga tridactyla (assembly GCA_004026745.1). Lineage (NCBI taxonomy): Eukaryota > Metazoa > Chordata > Mammalia > Pilosa > Myrmecophagidae > Myrmecophaga > Myrmecophaga tridactyla. The sequence goes on along the minus strand of PVIY010012410.1, from coordinate 51,442 downwards.
TTGACATGGAAAAGGCACTTCATTGGCTTTCAATATATTCCACCAAATATTTTGGTTTTGAGCTGGGAGCACAGACCCAGTTTGATGTTAAGAATAACCAGTACATTGTCAGTGGATCTCATAAGGTGAATAAGCTGCAAGACATGTTGAATGGATTCATTAAAAAAATTTTCTCTATGCTGACTGTTAGAATCCTCAAACAGATCTGCATGTCAATCCAAAGAAGCAAACAATAGGTAATTCTTGTAAAGTCTGTGGCTATTGAGACATGTTTGACACACATCACAAACTCTGCACATTCATTCTCGAAAACCCTCCTGAGAATAGTGACAATGGTACAAGAAAGAAAGAAATGGATAAGAAAATAAAGAAGGGAAAAGGCAAGGAAAATGGCTCAATATCCAGCAGTGAGACACCACCACCACCACCAAATCAATCAGTCCACCTCTAGAAGCTAAGGAATAAGAAGAGGAGGAGATTGGGGGAAGAAACAACCCAGGAAGTTGAAAAGTGCAGAATGGATGAAATCAGTGACTATGCTTAAGTTATTTATTTTTTAATTGATGTATATTATGTATTTACATACTATGTAATCATCCAAAGTGTAAAATCAGTGGTTCACAATAACATCAAATAGCTGTGCATTTATCATTACAATTGACTTTTGTGAAAAATAACATATATACAAAAAAGCAATACATTTCAAAGCACATCATAACTATTAGTTGTAGATTTCAGAGTTTGATATGGGTTAGAATTCCACAATTTCAGGTTTTTACTTCTAGCTGCTCTAAGACACTGGAGACTAAAAGAAATAGCAATATAATGATTCAGCAATCATACTCATTTGTTAAACCTTACTTTCTCTGTATAACTCCATCATCACCTTTGATCTTTCTCATACTCTTTAGGGGGTATTTAGGCTATGCCTATTCTAACTTTTTCATGTTGGAAGGGGCTGTTGATAATATGGGATAGGGGGATGGAACTAGTTGATCATCTGGAGACACTAGCCCTTCTACGTTTCAGGTCTTACCTGGATCAAAGACCCATCTGGAGGTTGTAGGTTTCTGGAAAGTTACCTTAGTGTGTGGAACCTTTGTAGAATCTTCTATATTGCGCTAGGTGTTCTCTAGGATTGGCTGGAATGGTTCTGGTTGGGGTTTGGCAAGTTATGATAGGTAGCAATGTCTAACTGAAGCTTGCATAAGAGTGACTCTCAGAGTAGCCTCTTGACTCTATTTGCACTTGCTCTGCCACTGATACTTTATTAGTTATACTTCTTTTCCCCTTTTGGTCAGGATGGCATTGTTGATCGCACAGTTCCCTGGCCAAGCTCATCACTGGGAGTCATCCCCCATGCTGCCAGGGAGACTTTCACCCTGGATGTCATGTTCCACATAGCGGGGAGGGCAGTGACTTCACTTGCAGAGTTGGGCTTAGAGAGAGGGGCCATACCTGAGCAAAAAAAGACGTGTTCTGAAAGTAACTCCTAAGCATATCTATAGGTAGTATGCAAAAGTTTTGATGCTCAGTGATTATTTGGAAATGATTGTTGAAGAGTAGATCAACATTTTGTTTGATTTTCTTGAGAAAAGGAATGAAGAGGGTATTATTGACTCATCTTGTTTTGACTGGAATTCTTTTTAATGAGAGGATTACGGAGCAAATTAAGAAATGCAGACATCATTTCCTCTAATTTTGTCATAACAACAAAAAGCTCACTGGTACTTTCTTCATGATTTGGAGTGTGTGGTGGCCGTGCATCAAGTTCAGATCAAACCAAGATTCCACATATCTTGAGGAGATGTATAATGCAGACCTTTCGGAAGAAAGAAGTCATCATCAGCTTGTTGGAAAAGGGTCTAAGAAGTATGTCTCAAAGGAACTTGCCCAATTGAATCATATCAAGGTGAAACCATTTATTAAACGATTGAAGGAAGCAGTGGAGGATTCTTGTGGTGATGAAGAGGAATATGCCGACGAGAACATTGAGGCGGTGTACTTGAAGACCACCAGTATACCTAAAGTTAAAACTGTGAAGTCTGACAACGAGGACGATGACATTGTCATTGATGCTATTTAAAGTGATTGATGCAACCTAGCTTAACAGTGTGATACTGCAAACTTGTCTGATTATCAGCCAGAAGTGCAACATATATGTGTACAAGCTAAAATGGCTTAACACCATGCTACACTTTATACGAAAAATGTTTTACTGTGGGTGGTCTGTAATTAAGCCCAGTGAGACATCTAGGGAACCCATATACATCAGTGGGCAGATGCAGCTTGCTTATTCATAACATGTTTTGTTTTGAAAAAACTATTGGTGGACACATATAGATCATATTTATACAGTTATAACAAATAAAGTTTTGGGGGGGTTTTTTGGCCATTTTTTAGATTTTTGACTCTGAATGACAAGCTGAAATGATTGGCTCCTTTTTCATCTGTTGCACCATTATTTAACTTGATAGGATTCTTGCAGCCTATTAGATATGATATTGTTAGATGCTGAGACTGTTAAAAGGTCTTCAGCAGATTGTAAACCTAAACTTATTTGTAATTAATTACCTTATTCAGGCATTCCAAAATATAGTTCATTTTAAGTTTTATCTCTACTTCCTCAAATCGGCGTATGGTAATGTACATTTTTTCCCATGCCAAGATGGACTGATGGAAGTGCAACACCTTTATCTTACTGTGAAGTAGAAGTCTTACTGCGAAGTAGAGTGCCTTAATAAGTTTAAGAGCAGGTTTTGAAACCTGAATGTTTTGTTTTCAGTTTTGTGTATACCTGCCCCAAATTGTAGCTTGGAAGTCATGTATATTGCAAGTTGGAAGACCCAGGGAAATTAGTACATTAACTAATAAGCATTTTATGAGACAGTAGTTATTGCTTTGTACTGAGCGAAAACTCTCAAACTTTTGAGTTTGATTAAATAGCAAGCTCTATAATTTTGTTTGGGGAAAGCAGGAAAAGGTGCACTTAATATAATCCCTGGCAACAACTGAGCATAATTTTTCAATTTTTACCTTCATGATTTAGATTACAACTTCAAGATGGTTAGACATACTGCATCTTTTGTTCACTGTGTTTTTTCTCTTAATATTGTGGTTTGTTCTTTAATGCCTTTCACATTTAGACATATTATTTATGGTCTTAAGACTTTGGTTGCTATCTTGACAAAATAAGTTTTACTATCTCAAACTTGATTTTTCCCCCAAAATGTCTTATTTTAAAACACAAAGCTAAAAGTGTACTTCTAAGTCAGAGCCCATATTTTGGTATAAGGCTTGGGATAATTTTGGTTCACACTGAATATAGCCAGATACCCAAGAAATCTGTGATGATGGGTACTGGGTGTGGGTGACCAGGGCCTGCCTCCACCCATCCGGGGCTTTAGATTTGGATGTATTGGAGTTGATGAATTTTTCCTTGTGAATCCCTTCCCCAATTAGATAAACTCACTTGACATGGGTTCAGACTACATCTTAGTAATCGCCTTTTTCGAGGTAAAAAATTTATTGCATTTATTCCTTTCCATAAAAGGTGCATTGTGGGGCTCAAGAACCCATAGGGCTAATTTTATTGTGTGGGGTACTAGTTTCTATCATTCACCTTTCTTGATTCTTAATTCTTTGTGACCCATCTCACTGATTTTATTAAGGCCTTAAGAACATATGTATGTAGAAATTTTTCATATTGAAATTACACAAATGTTTGATAGAATAAAACTCTGTTAGTTTGATATTTTAAAAAATTGAATCCCAGAAATCTTGTTTGAGAAACAACCTTTTGATAGAATCTGGTGAGACTAGAGTGGGGGCTGAACCTGGAGGGAATGTGTGTTTTCACACCTAAGAAAAGGTTTTGCAAATTCACATCTCACCCTAGGCTTCAAATTCTTTGCTGCAATGCCAGTTTGCCTTCATTAAACGAAATTCTTTAGGAGATACTGGTGACCTAAACTAAGTTGCACTCAAAATACCCAGGGTCAAGCTAATGAGGCTCTGTCATAGAGCTTTCCTTTTAATCTGAAGGAAAAAAATGTTCAGTACTTCTAAACCTCAGAGAAAAAACTGACATAGAACAGTGTTCAATCTGATGCCAAACTTCCAATGAAATTCAAATTCGTGTAACCTGAATTTTATTCACACACTTTACACCAATAGAGTAATCCTTCACTTTGCTGTATTCAATATGGAAGACAGTTTGGCAGTTCCTTAGGAAACTAAATATCGAGTTGCCTGATGATCCAGCAATAGTACTACTTGGTATACACCCAGAAGAGCTTAAAGCAGTGACACAAACAGACATTTGCACACTGAAGTTCATAGAAGCATTATTCACAATCGCCAAAAGATGGAAACAAAACAAATGCCCATCAACAGGCGATGGAGTAACCAAATGTGGTATATACATACGATGGAATATTATGCAGCAGTAAGACGAAATGACATCCTGAAGCATATGACAAGATGAATGAGCCTTGAGGACATAATGCTGAGTGCAATTGGCCAGACCAAAAGGATAGATACTGTATGATTCCACTTTTATGACCAAAGTAAAATCAGAGGCTTATAATACAGAATATAGGGGACTTAGAGATACATAGAAGCTAGAGATGGGTGAAAGATTACCTAATAAAGTTGAACTCAAATGTAAGGGAACAGTTATAAGTGAAGGTGGTTCTCTAGTGGGTATAAGTAATATTGCCATATTAAAGGTGAATAAGACTGAAAGGGGATATATAGACCTATGTGCCCCACTGATTAGCACTAGAAATATAAATTAGTTCTTGTAAGAACTACTTCAAAGATATGATTTGTGTACAAAGAGTGTTTAAGTTCAGGGTACAGAATGAAAGCTGTTATTGCATGCTATGGACTATGTTTAACAAGAAAACCTCAGCAGTACCACAGCAACAGCAAAGATAAATAATGGGTGGAAGGGTAAGAGTTAAGGGGAGGTTTAGATTTCCTATTTGGTGAGGGTCTGTTTATTGGTTACTTTCTCTTGTGAACAATGAAATTATCTAAAATTGGGAGTGTTGATGGACTGTGGACTTTAGGTATTATACATGATGCCTAATGAATGCAGGTGGCTGAAGGATGCTCTGACTGAGAAGTAGATTGGAAAAAGATGATATATACCTATGATCAAATATTTTGCTGCTACAAAGAGGAACGAAGTCGTGAGGCATGCAACAATGTGAATGAATCTGTGGGACATTTGGTGAGGCGAAATAAGCCAGAAATGAAAGGACAATTATTGTATGGACTCCTTTAGAAAATGCTTATAAGAAAACAGGGGCCTAGATTGTAAGCTCTTAGAGCAGATACATTCAGTCCCTAGGGGTAATTATTATTTCTGGATTTTGAGAGACTGTTTTATATACCTATAGCCTGGTATTCAGAGATAAAAACAAAGCCAATCAGGTTGGTATTAAAGTAATTCAGAACACGGGGTAAGGAAGACATGGTCTATATTTTAGAACCACACCTGTTCTTTGAGACCAAAGGAAGAAAGTTTTATTTTGTCGGTAACCTACATGTTCTGTAGCACATAATCTAACTCAACTTGTCTGGATAGCTCATTGAACAAGTGAAATACAGGGAACTCAGAATAAGAATGAGGGCCTTTAATACTGTATAGCTTAATGTAATGTGTGGATACATCCAAGTATATATTAAGCAGATAATCAAAAAGTATTGGCAAAGTCCCTTGAGGGATGGAAGAAAATGCATGGAACTACTAAACTTTATCATCAGGGAATCCCCTGATACTGTGTCAAACATTAGGGACACCCAAATCAATAGGACAAGCCCTTGGTCTTGAGGCTTAGTCTTGTGAAGCTTATGTAGGCAGCAAAGAAGCTTAGACTACCTATAGGTATGCCTAAGAGTTACTTCTGGAGGACCTCTCTTGTTGCTCAGATGTGGTCTCACTCTCTCTAAGTCCAACTCTGCAAGTGAAATCATTGATCTCACCTCTACGTGGAACATGACATCCAGGGGTGAAAGTCTGCCTGACGGCATGATATAACTCCCAAGGATGAATCCAGCCCTGGCACCACGGAATCAACAATTCTATCCTGACCAAAATGGGGAAAAGGAGTATAAATAATAAATTATCTGTGGCTGAGAGAGTTCAAATAGAGTTGAGAGGCTGCTCTGGACGTCGCTCTTACACAAGCTTCAGTTAGACATTCCTACCTATCATAACTTGCCAAATCCCAGCCAAAACCATTCCAGCCAATCCTAAAGAACACCTAGGACAATATATAAGATTCTACAAAGGTCCCATGCACTAGGGTAACTTTCCAGAAACCTACAACCTCCAGATGGTTCCCTGGACCAGAATAGTCTTGAAACCTTGAGGGCCCAGCCTCTCCAGAACATCAGCTATTTCCATCTCCCTACCCCACATTATTGACAGCCCCTTCTAACATGAAAAATTTAGAATGGCCATAGCTCAAATGCCCCTAAAGGGTAAGGTAGAAATATCAAAGGTGATGATAGAGTTAAATGGAGAAGGTAGGGTTTAACAAACAAGTATGATTGCTGAATCATTGTATGATATTTCCTTTAGTCTCCAGTATCTTAGAGCAGCTAGGAGTAAAAACCTAAAATTGTGGAATTGTAACCCATCCAAACTCTGAAATCCGTTCTACAACTAATTGTTGTGCTGTGCTTTGAAATTTATTGTTTCTTAGTACATATGTTATTTTTCACAAAAAGAAAAAAGTGATGATAAAAAAATACATATTCCTTCTAGCTGCCAATTTTCTGGAGCAGCTAGAAGGAAAACTCTGAGATGTTGGCATGGTGGCCCATGAAGAACTCTGGGATCTGTCCTGTAAACACTTGTTGAAGACTGCTTTGAAAACTATTGCTTTTCTCTTTCTTTGCTTTGTATGCATGTTATATTATACAATTTTAAAAGTTCCAAAAATTAATTCAGTCAATTGGGGGGTTATTCCAGTTATGCAAGCCTGGTTCAATACTCAAATATCAATTAATGTAATCTATCATATACAAGCTAAAGAAGTAAAATCATATGATCATATCAATTGATGTTGGAAAAATATTTGAAAAAATTCTTCATTCATGATAAATATTCTCAACAAACTTGGAATAGAGGCAAACTTCATAAACTTGATAAAGAACAACTACAAAAAAGTTTACATCTAACATTATACTTAATGATAAGAAACCAGATACTTTCCCCCTAAGATGGGGGAAAAGATATGGATGTCCTCTCACACTATTCCTATTCAACATCAGACTAGAAGTACTATCTAGTGCAATAGACAAGAGAAAGAAAGAAAATGTATACTGATTGGAATGGCAGAAATTAAATTCTCTGTACTTGCAAATAACATGATTGTCTTGGTAAAAAAACAACAACAAAGAAACTACAGAAAATAAAATCTTGCAACTAATAAGTGAGTATAAGAAAGGTTGCTGGATATAAGGTCAATATTTAAAAAGTCAGCTGCTTTCTTATATACCAACAATGAACAACTGGAATTTGAAATTAAAAAAAACTCATACTATTTATAATAGATTAAAAAATGAAATACCCAGGTATAAAGCTAACAGAATAGGTACAGAATCTGTATGCAGAGAACTATGAAACACTGATAATAGAAATCAAAGGTCCAAATAAGTGGAAAGTTATTCTGTGTTCATGGATTAGAAGATTCAATATTGTTACTATGTCAATTCTTTCCAACTTGTTTTTTATAGTTTCAATGCCATTCCAATCAAAATCCCCAGCAAACTATTTTATAGATATCAAGAAACTGATTCTAAAGTTTATATGAAAGACTAAAGTCTTAGACTAGCCAACACAATATTGCAGAAGTACGAAGTTGAAGAACTCACACTGATTTTAAGATCTATTATAAAGTTATAGTAATCAAGCCAGTGTGGAATTGGTAAAATTGGATTAATGGAAGAGATTAGTGGAGGGGAATAAAGCCCAGAAATAGACCCTCACCCATACAGACAACTGATTTTTGATAAAAACAATTTAGTGAAGAAAATAGAGTCTTTTCAACAAGTGGTACCTAAAAATTTGGTATTCATATGCAAAAAATGAGCCTAAACAAATCTTACACTTTTCACAAAATTAGCTCAAAGTATATCATGGACCAAAATGTAAAAACTATAAAACTTCTAGAAGAAAATATATATGACCTTGGGTTTGTTGATGAGTTTTTAGATACACCAAATCACAGTCCATGAAAGAATGAATTTATAAACTTTATTGAAATAAAAAAATGTTTTTTCTGCAAAAGACACCGCTAAGATCATGAAAATAGAAGCCCTGGACTGGGAGTAAATATATGCAAAACACATATATGATAAAGGACTTGTATCAAAAATATAAAAAGAACTTTTAAAACTCAACAATAAGAAAACAATCTAATTTAAAATTAATAATTTAAAATAATTATTGTTAATAGTAATGGGGAAAACTGCTTGTGTGATGGGGATATATGGGAACTCTGTATTTTCTGCATGATATTTCTGTAAACCTACAAGTTCTCTAATAAAAAAAGAAAGAACAGGATAATTAGGGAAAAAGGGGGCAAAAGTTCTGAAAAGATACCTCACCAAAGAAGATAATCAGATGGCAAGTAAGCAAAAGAAAAGTTGGTGAACATAATTTGTCATTAGAGACTTGCATATTAAAAAAAACAATGGGATAGAACCACACATCTATTAGAATGACTAAAATAAAAAAAAAATTGGCAATAACAATTGCTGGCAAGGATGCAGGACATCAAGATCTCTCATGCATTGCCAGTGGGAATGCAAGATGTGTAGACATTTTGGAACATAGATTTTCAGTTTCTAACTAAGGTAAACTTAGTATTGCCACGTAATACAGCAATTAAATTCCTAGGAATTTGCATCACTGATTTGTAAATTTATGTCTGCAAAAATCTGTATGTGAATATTTATATCAGGTTATTTCATAATCACCAAAACCTGGAAGCAACCAAGATATCATTGAATAGATGAATTGATCATCAAACATCGTACAACAACACAGTGCAATACTATTCATCAATAAAAATGAATGGGCTACAAGTCATAGTATGGGATAGATGAATCTTAACTGCATATTGCTGGGAAAAAGAAGTCAGTCTGAAAATGCAAGATAGTGTATGATTTCATCTATATGACATTCTGGAAAAGGAAAAGTGATAAAAGATTGGTAAACATTATCAGCAATTTCAGAGTTCATGAGGGGGAGGATTAAATAGGTTAAGCATGGAGGATTTATTAGGGTGATGATACTGTTCTGTATGATACTTTACTGATGGATACATGACACTATACATTTGTCAAGATCCATAGAACTTTATAATACAAACAGTGAATCTTAATGCATGCAAATTTGAAAAATCACTAGGGAATCCCACGATGGAATGCAGTATGTCACAAAAGAATCTAACTGTGTTACAAATGTATGAAACAACCTCACTAAAATGTATGTGATGAAAAGGTACTGATCTAAGTAACTTTGGAAATGAGTGGCATCTGTAAAATTAAAGTAAAATTGATTGTGTATGTGCAATGCAAACTAGTTGATAAAGTTGCTTCTCACCGGGTACAGGATAACAATTCATATATACTGGAATTGAACAATTAAGTAAATATGTGGTGGTTGGTGGGAACAAGTTTTCTCACTGTTGGAGGTTGCAAATAAGCAAAGGGAGGAGCTTAGAACTATCCTTATGTTAATGTATAGATTGGAGATATAAATATGAAGCCATGTTAAGCTTAGTATAGATGCAGATGGTTGCATATGCAAATATGTATAGATACGTTTATGTACACAAATTAATATGCACACATATTCTTCATTGCTCTATCAGTTGAGAGGGCCTAGAAGCAATGGCTCTCCAGTAGCAATGAGCATAACCAACAGCCACAACTATGTTCCTAATACTATTATCCAATGAAAGGGTAGTGGGGCAAGAAATATTCAAGATGAACCTGGAGTAATTTGTACTGCCAGATAAGGAAGTGCTATAAAAATCACAGTGATGTGCAAAAAAACAAATAAAATGAAAAAAAAAATTTTGAAGGTTGGGCCATGTTGGCTCAGGAGGCAGAGTTCTTGCCTGTCATGCTGGAGATCTGGGTTTGATTCCCGGTGACTGCCCATGCAAAAAACAAAAAGAAGGAAAGAGAAAAAAAATTACAGTGATGAGGTCATGTCAAAGGGACAGAGGAGCCAACTGAAAGATGATCAATGCTGGAAAAATTGGGGCAGAAATATAAAGTGGTATGGATTATAACCAAAAATACAAAATAAATATTTATGGGTCAATATTCAAATAAGGAAATTATTGAATAAATAAACATATAGGGGAAATAGATAAATATCACTTGCAGAAGAATTCCAAATTATTTCTGTAGAGAATCCCCTCTCAAAGATAGGGAGCACACCTCTAAATTCCTTATGTGTAGGCTGTGCAAAATTACTTCCTTTCACAGAGTACAGTAAGAAAAATGGGACAAAAGAGTAGGATGGATAAACCTGACAAACATTATCTCAGCCAGGTGATTAAGATTAGCCTCAATAGTGATTAATTAAGTTGATAATAAGTATGTACCCTCGATATGATGTGATTAGAAGGGCACTTTACTCAGTCATCTTCCTCCCCCAACCCCATAATCTCAATCTCTTCACAAGAAAAAACAGCATGCATATCCCAAATGAGGGTCACTTTACAAAATTTTGGGCCAGTACTCAAAACTGTCAAAGGCATAAAAACAAAGTCTGAGAAATTGCCACAGCTAAGAAAAGCCTAAGGAGACATGTCAACTAAATCTAATGCAGTTTTCTGGGTGGGATCCTGGAACAGAAAAAGAACATTAGGTATCAACATTGGATCATTAGTTGTGACAAATATGCCATAATAAGGCAAGATGTTATTAATAAGAGAAACTGCATATGGGGCATAGAGGAACTGCCTATATACTATTTGATAAATTTTTGTATGTCTAAAACCACTCTAAACCTAAAATAGACTCTGTTAAGAGAATGAAGAAAACAAGCCACAGATTGAGAAAAAAAGTATTTAGAAGTTCATATCTGCTAAAGACTCCTATTGTGTATAAAGAACTCCTCAAATGCAACAATATGCAACTAGACATACGTAAACAACCTTCAAATGATCTGAAATGACACTTCACTAAAGATATAGATTACAAAAACAAACCATATGAAATGATGCTCAATATCATTTGTCATTAGAAAAATGCAAATGAAAACCACAATGAAATTCCACCACACACCTATCTGAATGACTAAAATCCAAAAATCTGAAAGTGCTAAGTATTGGAAAGGATGTGGATCAACAGGAACATTCATACATTGCTGGTGGGAATACAAAATGAAATGGCTGCTTTAGAAGACAATCTGGCAGTTTCATATAAAGTTAAATGTAGACATACCATAAGTCCCAGAAACCATACTCTTAGGTATTTAACCAAGTGAATGGATAACGAATGCTCACTCACACAAAGAAACCTCTACATGAATATTTTAAGCAGCTTTTTTCACAATTGCCACAAAATGTCTTTCAAGAGGTGAATAGATAAATAAATCATAGTACATCCATACGATGGAATCCTATTCAGCAATTAAAATGACATGGATGAGGCTTCTGGGAAGATGGCAGAATAGAATAGGCTGAGTTCACTTTTGCTCCATGGAACAACTAGAGAAGTAAACAGAAAATTGATTATGATGGCATTTTCAGGGCATGAGCGACCTGAAAGTGTCTTTTACACTATATGGGGAGGCCTTGGATGATAAAGGGGAGGAATTAAGATGGAGAGAATAGGATGAGTGGGTTCTGTTGGGACTCCTGCACCAGGAACAAGAAGCCATTCCCAGGAATGTGCCTGCCCTTACAGCTATTTTGGGAGATCAGCACCCTCAGTGCCATAGCTAAGAGCTCCCTTGGGGAACCCAGAAGCCAACAAATTTGATTTACTTGTGCACAGAGACCATCCAGCTACTGCAGAGGGTCTTCCACTCCCCCTTCCATACAGAGGCCTGGAGCCCTCAAGAGTGCATGGATGGAGAGGTAGGGATGAGGAAGCAACACATGTCGTACCCTATTCCACTGTGCCCTGTGACTCCATGCTCCATGCTTTGTGCCACTCGTGCCATCCACCAAGCCCCAGTGTCCTGTGACCCACTCCCTGCACTCCTCAGTGCCACTTCACACCCTTGTGTTCTGCACCCTGCTCCATGCCCCTGTGCTGCATGCTCACATGCCCCCACACTGGCCCTATGCCCCCAGGTGGGCAGTTGAAATACCTGTCCTATAGCCCAGGGTCATTCAAAGCAGGCACCTGGGGCCATCAGACCCATCAGGCCCACAAGTGGAGTCACCACAGTGGTACACTCTGCCCAGTCCCTAGCCCTGGGGTTAGTAGCCTCCAGTATACACCAGGACCAGTGGACCTGGGTAGACTTGCACTAGGTCCCCATTCAGCTCTGCCCACTCCTGCAGTTGGGAGAAGTAGGTCTGAGGGGAAGAGGAGGACCAAAAACGCCATCTACTGGGAAGAAATGGAAAGTGCAGTCTGGCAAACTACCTATGTGTCTAGCTTTAAACAGATCCTCAGGTAGAGTTGCAGCCTCTGCCTGAGGTTCGGGACTTGGTTGGGTGGGGAATTACAGACAAACCAAGTGCAGAAGGAGACCTTCAATGCAAATCCAAGAAAATACAAAACTTTAGATGACTTAGGGAAATCAACTTTCAAAATAACCCTATCAACACAGTCAAATGCATCAAAGTCAACAGAAAATCAGAAAGCATATGAAGGTGCAGACAGACATAGCTCAGCCAAGTGACCAAATTGAAACACAGGATGAAACAAATAATTAGGAACAGCTAATCAAAGATGTTCATACAAATCTCTTAAATAAATTCAATGAGTTGGCTAATAACTTAAAGTATATCAAGAAGACACTAAAAGAGCATAAAGAAGAATTTTGAAAGAATAAATAGAAAATTACAGAGATTACAGAGATGAAAAATACTGTAGATCAAATAAAAATATACTGGAGAGGGTTCTGAGAAGATGGCAGAATAGGATAGGTCGAATTCACCTCTGCTCCCAGGAACAGAGAGAGAAGTGACAGAAAAAGGACCAGGAGAGTGATTCCAGGGTGTAAATGATCTGGGTCTTCTACGTCACACTGGGAGTGCCTGGCTGAAAAAGCAAAAGAAATGAGACACAGAGAACTGGAGACCAGGCAGCTCGTGCAAACAGCTTGACACGCTACTTTCCAGAGACCCAGAGCCCTCAGGAGGGCATGGAGAAGGAGACAGGGACAAAGAAGTCAGCCAAACTGTGTCCTTGAAAGTTCTACCCTCACGCTCACAGCCCCCACCACACAACTTGCGAATCTCCCCACACTCCACACACCTGAACCTCATCACCTGCCCCCCCCACTGTGCTCTAAGCACCCTCACCCCAACACCCCTCCCTGCACATCCCCAACCCACACCCCTGCCCCACACATGCACACAAGCCTGTCCCAGCTGGACCCACCTCTCCTGGGCAAGCACACAGTCTCACCCTACCTCTCCTGAGAACCATGTAGCCATGTCCAGCCCCTTGACGCCCCCCTCCCCCTCCCTGCCCCTGCAGGCAGTCACCTGTGCATCTGAGCTTCAGGCACTCACCTTCATAACTGGGCCTCATCCACCCCTAGCCCATACTGTTGCTCAGCCCTGCCCAGTGCCCCCTGAGCTCTGTGTACCTGCACATCAGCATCCGGCCCCCGGATGCATACACATGCATGCACACACCCACGCCACGCCCCTTCAACTCTGAGCAATCACTGACCTGCACATTCAGGCAACACCTACCCCCATCCCATGCAGGCACAATTCCACCCTGCTGCTCCTGAGCTCTGCGCATGCATCCATACGGCCCCATTCCACGCACACCAAGGCCCTGTCCTGCAGACACACACCAGCACAACAACATCCTCCCCAGCAAGCACCCACATATCCATGCACTATCCTCTTGACCCATGCACCCCACCTCCCCTTCCCCACACACATGCACACCCTTGCCCCAGCTCACAGCCCAAGTGCTCTTGTGCACATTTGTACCACATAGACTCCACCCTGCATAAACAAGTACCCCTACTCCACCACCCCCACCTGTTTACCTAGTCCAGGGCCCTACCCACCTGTCATCACCCACCCCTGAGACATGTCCCGCAACCTTCACAACTTGTGCCCTGCCCCTATGCACTGGTACATCCACATCCTGGCCCCCTGGCCCCCAACCTCTGGGCAAGTATAAACCCATGCTCTGCCCTCCCTGTGACCCAACTTCTGTGCCCTGTTCCCTACACCCTGACACTCATGACACACACAGTCCCTATGCTCACCTGCATCCTGCCCATGTACCAGCCCCAGCACATCCACTCAACTCCCCAATTGGCCTCCTGCCATGCCCTACCTCTATTTCCCCCATGCCGCCCCATGCTCCTGTGCTGAAGGCATGACTGAGCTGCACCTATCCCCCACAGCCCCCACACCACACCTTCAAAACCCCACAACCTGCACCCCAAGTTCACAAGCACCAGGGTAGCATCATCAACCTGTGCATATACCCGCACTGCAACCCATCACTGCACTGCTGTGCCCTTCCCCATACCCCGTGTCCTGCTCCACACCCATCTCACAAATACAAAGCTTTAGACTACTGAAGGAAATCAATTTCCAAAGTAACCCAATCAAGATAGTTACATGTCATGAAGATAACAAGATCACTAACCATGTGAAGATGCAAACAGATATAGCCCAGTCTAATGACTTAATTAGAACACAGGAGGAGAGGAGGAGACACAGATTTTGGAACAACTAGTCAAAGATGTTCATATAATTCTACTAAATAAAATTGGTGGGATGGCTAATGACATAAAGAAGATCAAGAAGACAATGGAAGAGCATAAAGAGGAATTTGAAAGACTAAAGAGAATAATAGCAGATATCACAGATATTAAAGATGCTGTAGACCAAATTAAAAAAAAATACTAGAGACATACGACAGCAAATTTGAAGAGGCAGAAGAAAGAATATGTGAACTAGTGGACAGGACAACTGATTTTGAAATCACAAAAGAGAAAATGACAAAAAAAGATGGAAAAATTTGAATTGGATCTCAAGGAAATGATGGACAAACCAAAGTGCACAAATATAAGAATAATCAGCATTCCAGAAGGAGAAGAAAAGAGTAAAAGGCTATGGAGATTGGTATAGGATATAATAGGGGAAAACTTCCCAACCTTTATGAAATACATAAATATGCAAATCAAAGAAGACCAATGAACTCCAAATTGAACAAATCAAATAGGCCTACCCCTACACATACAAATCAGTCTGTCAAATTTTGAAGAGAAGCAGAAAATTCTAACAGTGGTAAGAGAAAAATAATCTACTACATACAAGGGAAGCCACATAAGACTGTCTTCAGAATACTCGACTGGCATTAAGGAGGTGAGAAGGCAATGGTATGATACATTTAACATCCTGAAAGAGAAAAACTTCCAGCCAAGAATTCTGTGCCCAGACAAAGTTTCCTTCAAAACTGAGGGAGAGATTTAAATGTCTGCAAACAAAGGCTGAGGGAAAATGTCAACAAGAGACCAGCTCTACAAGAAATGCTAAAGGGAAATCTGCAGGCTGAAAAAAAAAAAAGACAGGAGAGGGAGGTCTGGAGGGAGAAGGGTACAGAACTGAAGAATGCCAGTAAAGGTAACTTAAAATATAAAAAGAGAAAGAGGGAAAGGAATATATAGGTCTGACAAACAAAATCCAAAAGATAAGATGGTGGATTCAAGAAATGACTTTAAAGTAATAATTTTGAATGTTAATGGACTAAGCTTACCAATTAAAAGACACAGATTTGCAGAATGGATTAAGAAATATAACCAGCAATATGCTGCTCACAAGAGACTCATCTTAAACACAAAGATACAAATAGATTGAATGTGAAAGGAGTGATAAAGGTGTTCCAACAAGCTGTAACTGAAGGGAAGCAGGAGTAGCTATAATAATATCAGAAAGAAATAGACTATAAACGTAAAGACATCATAAGATACAAAGAAGGACACTATATATTAGTAAAAGGGACAATTAACCAAGAAGAAATAATAATCATGAATGTTTATAATCCCAATCAAGAAACTCCAAAGTACATGAGACAGTCATTGGTAAAACTGAAGGGAGCAATAGATGTATCAACGATAATAGTAGGAGACTTTAATACATCACTCTCTTCTACAAATAGAATCAACCAGACAGGGGATCAACAAGGAAATAGAGAACTTAAACAATTTGATAAATGAATTAGGCCTAACAAACATATATAAGTCGTTACATCCCCAAAACACCAGGATAGACATTCTTCTCTAGCATTCATGGGCTATTCTCCAGGATAGATCATATACTGGGGCACAAAACAGGCATTCATAAATTTAAGCACATTGGAATTATTCAAAGCACTTTCTCTGGTCACAATGGAATGAAGCTGGAAATCAATAACCACCAAAGAACTTTCACAAATGTATGGCGATTAAGTAACTCACTCTTAAACAATTAGTAGGTCAAAGAAGAAATTGCTAGAGAAATCAGTAGTTATCTTGAGACAAAATAAAATGAAAATACAACATATCAGAAATTATGGGATGTAGAAAAGACTGTGCTGAGAGGGAAATTTATTGCCTTAACTGCATATACTAAAAAAAAAAAGAAAGAGCAAAAATCGAGGACTTAACTGCTCACCTTGGAGGAACTTGAGAAAGAGCAGCAAACTAACCCCCCAAAAAAGAGAATAAGAGAAGTAACAAAGATTAAAGCAGAATTAAATGAATGGGAGAATAAAAGAACAATAGAAAGAATCAATAAAAACAAAAGTTGGTACTTTGAGAAAATCAATAAAATTGATGTGCCACTAGCAAGGCTGTCAAGGAAAAATAGAGCGAGGATACAAATAAACAAAATCAGAAATGAGAAGGGGTGCATTACCACAGACCCTGAAGAAATAAAAGAAATCATAAGAGGATACTATGAACAACTATATATCAACAAACTAGATAACTTAGATGAAATGGAAAAATTCCTGGAAACACACAAACAAGCTACAGTGACTCAAGAAGAAATAGGAGATCTCAATAAGTCAATCATAAGTAAAGAGATTCAATCCATCATCAAAAATCTTCCTACAAAGAAAAGCCTAGGGCCAGATGGCTTCACAGGGGAATTTTATCAAACATTCCAAAAAGAACTAACACCAATCCTGCTCAAACATTTCCAAAAAATTGAGGAAAAAGGAGCACTACCTAACTCATTTTATCAAGGTAACATCACTTTAGTAACAAAACTGGGTAAAGATGCTACAAGAAAGGAAAACAACAGACCAATCCCCCTAATTAATATAGATGCAAAAGTTCTCAATAAAATATTAGCAAATGAAATCCAACACCACATTAAAAGAATTATACACCACAACCAAGTGGGGTTTAAACCAGGAATGCAAGGATGTTTCAGTACATGAAAATCAGTTAATGTAATATAGCACATTAACAAATCGAAAGGGAAAAATCATATGAGCATCTCAATTGATGCTGAAAAAGCACTCAACAAAATTCAATATCCTTTTCTGATAAAAACACTTCAAAAGGTAGAAATCAAAGGTAACTTCCTCGATATGTTAAAATTCATATATGAAAAACCTATACCTCAGGTTTCGAAGTCTGAGAGGAGAAGGTGGCGGTGAGCCATCCTGCAGCCCAGAAAAATCCTGCAAAAATGTCTTTGTATCCAACTGTTGAAGACCTGAAAGTAGACAAAGTAATTCAGGCTCAGGCTGCCTTTTCTGCAAACCCTGCTGACCCAGCAGTTTTGTCAGAAGCATCTGCTCCCATTGCTTAAGATGGAAGAAGTTTATATTTAGGTCTCTATCCTAAACTGTATCCAGAACTCTCTCAATACATGGGCCTGAGTCTAAATGAAGAAGAAATATGTGCAAATATGGCCATGGACCCTGGAGAACCAGCACAGGGGTTGGTAGGAAGACCTTCCAGTGTGAACTATATAGTGGCTCCGGTAACTATTAATGATGTTGGAATTCGAAGAGCAGAAATTAAGCAAGGAATTCATGAAGTTATTTTGTGTAAGGATCAAGATGGAAAAATTGGTCTCAGAGGTGTATTTATCCAGTTAGTCCAAGCTAATTCTCCAGCATCTTTGGTTGGTCTGAGATTTGGTGATCAAGTACTCCAGATTAATGGTGAAAACTGTGCAGCCTGGAGCTCTGATAAAGCACACAAAGTGTTCAAACAGGCTTTTGGAGAAAAGATTACTATGATTATTCATGACAGGCCCTTTGAACAGATTATTACCATGCATAAGGATAGTATTGGACATGTTGGCTTTATCTTCAAAAATGGAAAAATTATGTCCATAGTGAAAGATAGCTCTGCAGCCAGAAACGGTCTTCTCACAGAACACAACATCTGTGAAATCAATGGACAGAATGTCATTGCATTGAAGACATACTGTTGACATCTGGGACTGTAGCTACTATAACAATCATGCCTGCTTATATCTGAACATATTATTAAATGCATGGCACCAAACATTATGAAAAGCCTGATGGATCATACCATTCCTGAGGTTTAAAGGTCAATTTCATAATGGAAACTTAGCTGAACTATTCCACTGCAGTTTACTTGTCAGCATGTATTATGCACATGAAGCTTTCCTGGAGCCAAGGAGCATATGCTGCATGGAGACCTTTCTATCTTCCATATGGCTGGGAATCTTATTGTAAGCTCTGGTATCTTGTCCAGACTTCAAGGTAGTTGTAGCCTTATCCTGGTTTTACAGATGT
The DNA here is from genome assembly GCA_004026745.1 of Myrmecophaga tridactyla. NCBI lineage: Eukaryota > Metazoa > Chordata > Mammalia > Pilosa > Myrmecophagidae > Myrmecophaga > Myrmecophaga tridactyla. The sequence continues at coordinate 32,476 of PVIY010012410.1, read as the reverse complement.
GAAACTTTCAAAAGATATACAGACTTTCATAGAATAGTTTATCTACTGGAAACTTAATGTTTTCTACAAGCCATTAGGATTAAGTTGACTGATATAGGCTCTTAGCTCTGTGTTGGAAGCACCTTTATATAGTGAGTACTGATCCTGTTAACTTCATTTCTATGGTAAACTGCATTTTTAATGTGTTGTCATATTACATTTCTAATGATTGCCTTTGATAGTTTTTTTTTTCTAATTCTGTTTATGTGGGTATTTAAGATGCCAATTAAGAAACACTGGTTTATTCCATTTAAGCATTAAACAGTGTGTGTAGATTGTAAAAAATTGTGATTACCATTACCTTCACTTAATGATGTTAATGAAGCATCTAGATCAAAAGCCAATATATAATTGCTGCCTTTATAAAATACAAAATGTAGTTCTATACTAAACTGAAATGTACACTAATAATTTCACGGCACTTATTAAGCTATAGCAGAGTTATTTAGTTGTATTTGAGATTTTCTAGTCATTGAATTTTGGCATTCTTAAACTAGCTACTCTGGAACTGTCTTAGAATATTGTCATTGTTCCACTTCCTGACTTCTCCCTGCAAAGAAAATGGCAGTGACATTTTTCCTGATAATTTTATGTTTATTGTAATTACGTATGTATAAATAAGAGTTAAATTTCAAAAAAAAACAAAAACAGCCCCTTAGCCAGCATTGTATTCAAGAGTGAGATGCTGGGTGGTACAATGGTGGCTCAGTGGCAAGGATTCTCACCTGCCAAGCTGGAGACCCGGGTTCGAATCTCAGAGCCTGCCCATGCTAAAAACAAACAAACAAACAAATAAATAAATAAATAAAAAGTGAGATGCTGAAAGCTTTCTGCCTAAGATTTGGAATGAGACAAGGATGCCCTCTGTCACCACTGTTATTCAACATTGTACTGTAAGTTCTAGCAAGAGCAATCAGGAAGGAGAAAGAAATAAAAGGCATCCAAATTGGAAAGGAAGAAGTAAAACTTTCATTATTTGCAGATGACATAATATTATACTTGGGAAATCTACAACTAAGTTACTTGAGCTATCAAACAAATTCAGCAAAGTGGCAGGTTATAAAATTAATGTGCAAAATCCAGTAATGTTTCTATACACAAGCAATGATCTAACTGAGGAGTCAGTTAAGGAAAAAATCCTTTCAAAATAGTAACTAAAAGAATCAAGTATCTAGGAATGAACTTAACTGGGGATGTAAAGGACTTGTAAACAGAAAATTACATAACACTGCTAAAAGAAATCAAAGAAGATCTAAATAGGTGGAAAGACATTCCATGGTCAGGGATAGGAAGGTTAAATGTAGTGGAGGTATCAATTCTACCAAAATTGATCTACAGATTCAATGCAGTACCAATCAAAATTCCAACAACCTACTTTGAAGACTTGGAGAAGCTAATTACCAAATTCATCTGGAAGGGAAAGAGACCCCGAATAGCTAAAAGTGCCCTTAAAAAGAAGAATAAAGTGGGAGGATTAATACTCCCCGATTTAAAAACTTATTATGAAGCCACAGTGGTCAAAACAGCACGGTACTGGCACAAAAATAGAAGTATTGATCCATAGACCACAGTAAACTGATCTTCAACAAGGCCCTGAAATCCACTGAAATGGGAAAAAATCATCTTTTCAATTAATGGACAAGGGAGAACTGGATATCCATAACCAAAAGAGTGAAAGAGGACACCCTATACAAAACATAATTAAAAACAGATTAGAGACCTAAATATAAGAGTCAGTAACCTGAAACTCCTAGAAGATAATATAGGGAAACATCTTCAAGAACTAATTATAGGAGGTAGCTTCTTAAACTTTATACCCAAAGCATAAGCAATGAAAGAAAAAAATGATAAAATGGGAACTCCTCAAAAGCAAAAGGCATCCATGGATAATGTCAAAAATAATAAAACAAAGTTTTACAGTATCCTTACTTAGTTGTACAATCATCAAAACTCTCAGTTTTAGACAATTTTCATTGCTCCAAAGAGAAAAATAACTGATAAACACAAACTCACCAAATATAAAACATAAACCTCCCCCAATCTCTCCCCACCAATTATATAGCCCTGGTATTGTTTTGGTACTGTTGATGTCTTCCTGTTAACTATAGGCCACAGCATGCAAGAGTAGTTTCCCTCCATACCCCTCTATTATTGACTCTTTGTACAAGATTCATAGCTTTTATGTAGTTCATGCCAGAACTTATTTATATTTGTAGTGTTACTTCGTGGGACACATGGCTCTATACAACCCCTTTCAATCATGTTCACCTTCAATATTGCAGTATTACTTACAGACCCACTAGTGAACTGCCTTCACTTCTATCTCTTCCCTTACATTTAAGTTCAACCTCATTAGCTAACCATTCACGTATCTCTCACTTCTCTGTATCTCTAGGTACCTTACATTCTACATTATAGACCTCTGAGTTTCCCTTTACCAGGGTCATAATAACAAAACCATACAGTGTCTATTCTTTTGTGCTTGGTTTATTTTACTCAGCATTATGTCCTCAAGGTTTATCCATGTTGCCATATGGCCCAGGACCTCATGTCATCTTACTGCTATATAATATTCTATTGTCTGTTTATGCCTTATTTTGTCTATCTGCTTGTTTACTGATGGGCTCTTGGATTTTTCCCATCTTTTGGTAATTGTAAATAATGCCGCTATGAACATCTGGGTGCAAGTGTCTGTTTGTGTCACTGCAGCTTTTCTGGATATATACTGAGTAGTGGTATTGTCAGGTCATAGGGTAAATCAATATTTAGTTTTCTGAGGAATTGAACAAAGCATTTTTAAAAACATCTGTTTTATAGTACAAAATACAGAACAAGTATATGGATGTAATTAAAACAAAAAATATCATCACTCCCATACAATTTTTTATTTATGTTAAATACCAAATGTTTTATCCCAAACATTTTTTATCATGGAGAAAAAGTGTTTAAAATAAAAAAGAAAGAAAAGCTTTGAATATTTGTTTAAAAAGTCCATTGTGGGTAATGAGAGTAGAGAAAGTCTGAAAACAGCACCACTGCTTGTGGATCTTGCATTAAAAAAAATCTAAGATTAGGTGGGCCACGGTGGCTCAACAGGCAGAGTTCTTGTCTGTCATGCCGGAGACCCGGGTTTAATTTCTGGTGCCTGCCCATGCAAAAAAAAAAAAAATCTAAGACCAACAATATTAAGGATCACAGTCTAATTTTTAAAAGGCTTAATTGTATATATAATTAACCACACATGCATGAAAATTGCCTTTTTGTATATTGTTCATGTCCCAATAAATACACTAATATTGTATATATTGAATAATATGTATGTAATAAATTCAAAATAAAGGGAAGGAATGCAATTTTTTAAAAATAAAGGGGAAGGCAATGCAATTTCATAAGAAGACAATCTGAGAACTGATATTTGATAAGTTTTCCCTGAAATTAAAAGCTGGTAGACATTGTATGGTACTTCTAATTGCAAGGTGTGGTCTTGGACTAAATCAACTGATGCTTCAACTAATTCAGTAGTGGCAGCTACTGTTCTTAAAACAAGCCAAGAAAACTTTTGTTAATGAATCCAACTGAATACAGTAGTAAGTTATGGTGCTCTGTTGACTGCCATGTTTTGCATGAGAAAGCCCAATGCTTGATTTTGATTTTCATGCACAAATAGCGAAAAAGGTAAATTGTAGTTAGGGAAACCTAAGGTCAGTAGTTGTATTAAGCCTTCTTTTAATTTAGTAAAAACCAATTCATTTCATTCTTCCCCTTGTAAGATTTGGTTGCTGAGGTTTAATTCATAGAGAGGAGCAGCCAATTGAGAAAAATTTGGGACCCACTGGTGGCAGCAGCCAGAGTCCCCCAGATCCTCTAACTTGTCTTTTGGTTACAGGTTGGGGAAATTTCTGAGTTGCTTTGAGATAGTTAGGGAAAATGTATTACTAATTTCTTGGGTCAACGTGGTTAGGTTATGGTGTCCAGTTGTTCAGTCAAGCAAATGCTGGTCTGATTGTTACTGTGAGAATACTTTCTGGACTTAAATCATAAGGAAGTTGTTTGTATCTATGGCTGATTCTATTGAAATCAATAAAGGATATTGCCTTTAGGAATGATAGAAGTCTCATCCAATCAGTTGAAGGCCTTAAAGGGATAACTGATTTTTTCAGCAGTCTGAAAGAAAAATTTCTATCTCTACCTTAATCAGAGTTCCCAGCTTGCAGCCGGTCTTATAGAATTTGGTCTTGCCAATCCTCACAGTCATGAGAGCCAATTCCTATAGCATAACATAAGTCATATTAACTTTATGTTATAGTATTTGAATTACAGGACATCAAGTTTAAGAGTGAATATTTTTAAAATAAATACATAAATGAGTGAATGTTACCCAGAGACTTGCACTCTCTTTGGGGAAAACAGTCTGTTTCTGGTTATATGGTTATATGCAGGGCAGTTGAATTATGTTAGGTAAAAATATGACTGTCAATGTATTTATTTAGAGATTAAGTATGGTTTAAGGAGATGCGTATGGGTGCTAAGCTGATAAGGGGTGGACTGTGATAGATAAGTTCATGTGTCAACTTGGCTAGGTTATGACGTCCAGTTGTTTGGTCATGTAAGCACTTCCTGATTGTTACTGAGAGGATATTTCATGGATTTGAGTCATTAGTCAGTTGATTGAATCTATGGCTGATTGCATCTATATCAACAAAGTAGGTTGCCTTCAACAAGGAAAGAAGTCCTACCCAATAAGGTTGAAGGCTTTAAAAGAAGTGATGATTTCAGCAGTCTGAAAGGAGAATTTCCATCCTTACTTCATCAAACCAGCTTCTCCTGGGACTTCATCAAAAACATTCATTGGCATTCCCAGCTTGCAACCTACCCTACAGAATTCAGAATTGCTAATTTCCACAACAAAGTGAGCAAGTTCCATTTTTTAAAGCTTCTTAACATGTGGACTAGCTGATGTAAGTCTGGGAGCCATAGGTCATATGCCCCAATTAGGATTTTAATTTCTTCTATGAATTCAGTCTGAAATTTCTTGGGGCCTAAGAAATCTTTTATAATGTTTTACAGTGTTCAGTCCTGGTCCAGGATTTAAATTCAGTGCTGGTTGGTATGCTTGGGTCAGTAGATGGTCTACTTTTGGGTGACATCTAGCCTACAGGCTCTGGGGGAGCAGGTGGAAAGGAGAGTTGCAAAAAATATCTGAGGGATTCTAAGGGAGAGCTGTAGAACTAGTATCGAGTTGTTTTTTTTGTTTTGTTTTTTTTTACCGTTCTTTTAGGAATATTTTAAGGAAGCTATTTTAGAGTCATTTTTTCTTTCAGAATCATCTGACTACCAATATAAAATTACCCCCCACTCCATTTGTGGAGTCTGGGAACTTCTTTTTACAAGTTCACCTCTCAACTATACTATTTTAGCTTGCTCAAATAGTCTCTGAAGTGGCCACTCTAAACTAAAGTCATCCTTGGTGAGGTTTCCCCATCTATCTAAAAACACACAAAACAAGCAAACAGAAGTAATATAATCTGACTAGCTTCTACCTCTAATGACAAATTTAAAGAAATATTGGAGCTGAAGAACATGTTATAAGACATCACAATGTCATTCAGCAAAATCCACACTATGGGGAAAGCAGACAGAACACAAGACCTGATGTTATCCACCCACCCCACACCCCAAGAAAAAAAAAAGGAAAAAGAGAAGACGGGAGGTAAAACCTATAGATATTTTTTTAAGTGTAAGGGCCATAACAATCACAATGTAGATCATAATTGTACACAAAAATTGAATTTTAAAAAAGTACAAGGTTATCAGGTAAATATGAAAAGTAACGGGACATTTGATGATATTAATGATATTCAAAATTTTTAGAAATGATAATTGTATTGGGTTTCTGTTTTATAATAAAGTCCTTATACTTTGGAAATGCATATGGAAATATATAGAGATAAAATTGTAAAATTTCTAGGATTTGCCTCACATTATGCCAGCGGCAGAGAGGGAGTGCAGGCGGGGGTATAATTGGAACAATTGTATTGATTGTCTGTTGATGCTGAATACTGTCCTCAAGACTTCTCTCTGTGGTTGTGTCTGTTTGAATTTTTTTTAAGTTTCACAATGGAAAGTTTTTATTAGAAATATAATGTTATTGATTTTTAAATCCTAAGAGAAATTTATCACTTTTTAGAAAAGGAGCAAATGCTCAAATTGGTCCATAAAGAAATAGAAAACTCTTATCAAACAACACAAACTGCAACTTTATTCAAAGGCCAAGCTACCTTCAAGTGTTCCAGGACAAGGCAATTTTGGAAGCCAGTTCTATGAAACGGTAGGAAACAAATTGCCATCTTATGTAAACTCTTCCAAAGAATACAAAAAGATGGGCAATGATTCCATTCATTTTTCCAGGCTAGCTCTTCTTGATTCAAAGACCAGATGAGGACACCCAAGTAAAAGAAAAATTCCGCCAAAGAACACTTAGGCCAAGCTCACTCAAATTACAGCAAATATCCTAAATAATTTAATAACATATTAAACATAGCAATGAATTAAATGAACAAACAATTTGTGCCCAAGAAATGAAAATATGATTTAACAATAGAAAATTGCTTTCAATTATAATTCCTTGCATACAAGTTAGAGGAGAAAAAAATATTTGATTATGTCAAATGGGTACATAAACAGCTTCTGAAAGAAATTCAACAGAAGTTCATGCTAAAAACTTTTCACTTTCCTGAAATCTTTAGCAAACACACTTAATGTGAAATATTAGAAGAATTCTCATTAAAGCCAGAGACAGGACAAAAATGTATGCTATCTCCTCTATTGTCAAAACTGCATTGGAACACAAAACCAGAGCTATGGGCATCAAAATAAATAATTGATAAGAATAACAAAAAGAAAGAAATATTTGGTGACAATGTGATCATCTAGCAAGAAAATTCAAAGGAATAAGCAAGCAGAATAGTCGATGAATAAGTGACTTCAGAAAGTCATGGTATATGAAGATAGCTAGAGCAAAATTAGAAGCTTTGTCACACAAAAATACTAACTAATTAGAACATATAATAGAAAATATCCCATGCACATGAGCAACAAAATCCCCAAATTAACTAAAAAAAAGCCTAACAAAAAATGTATTTATGTTTCTGGAAGCAACTATAAGTTTCCTGTTAGATTCAGGTACAAGAAATCCCAAACAAAGAAAGCTGTGTAGCATATTCATTGATGAGTAACAGAGTATTGTAAAGATGCCAATTGTTCTTAAATTATTTACAGATTTGGTGTCTTACAGATAGCTGCTTATGGCAATTAAACTTGGGATGCTGGCTTCTGCGTCAAAATCAACCCTGGAAAACTCTGGAAGGGTCATATATATATTTTACAAAATGTAGACAACAAATCATGAGAACCCCCTGGTGAGACTGAAGACTGTTGAATTGGTTCTTGTGTTCAGGGTGTGGAGAGTGGGGGTGGGGCAGAAAATATAGGAACTCCTATGAGGGGGTCCGTAGCCTGCAAGCAACAGCAGATGACAGGATAGGTATGAGGAAAGTGTTTAAACGTGTGCCCCTGCTTCACTGCAGAAGCCTGAGACAACCCTCACCACAGATGCCGTAGCCATGGGGTTATATCAGGACAGCAGGAAAGATGGGGTTGCTTGAGGCTGTATGAGAGCAGAGCCTGCACTAATAACCACCTGAAACAATTACTTCAGTAGGCAAGGGCTGGCCTTTAAATAATAATTTTAGTAGAATACAAAAAAATGTACTACAAGTAAATAGTGAGTATCAGAGTGAACCACACATAATAAGGGTAGGTATACTTCCATGAAATTAAACACATATATAATACAGTATATATACATGAGTATATATTCATTCTACATATACATTTGGCAGTGATATAAAATGTGTTTCCTAATAAAAATGAATGTTAAAATTGGAAATCACTAAACTGCATATATTAGTCATGGTTCTCCAGAGAATCACAACCAATAGGAGATAGCTATAGATATGAGATTTATAAACATACAACCGTGGGGATGCAAGAGTCCAAAATCCACATGGCAGGCTGCAAGGCTGACAGCTCTGATGAAGGGTCTCAATGAAGTCCACAGGAGAGGCTCACTGGCTGAACAAGCTGTGAAAATTCTCTCTTCTCCCTGAAAAGTCTTCAACTTAATGGATCAAATCCAACTGATTGGATTCTCTTGTTTGTGGAAGGCACACTCTTAGTTGATCATAGATGTAATCAGCCACAGCTACAATCAACTAACTGATGATTTAATAAACCAGCCTTCAGGTATATCAACCAGCCATGAAATACCCTTGCAGTAATGGGTAGGCCAGTGCTTGCCTGACCAGACAGACACCTGGGCACCATCACATGGCCAAGTTGGCACCTGAAATCAACCACCACAGTCCACCTCTCATCAACTTGGCAGCTATGCACATGCACATCACCTTAAACCATACTTAGTCTCTAAATATAACACAATGACAGATATATGCTTCATCTAACGATACTCAATCATCTCATGTATAACCAAAAATGCACTAAATCTCTCCAGAATAGGGTGCAAGCCCTTAGGTAACATTCACTCTTAAACTTGATATTTTATAACTTAAATACTGTTAACAGGAACAATACAACTTATGTCATATGATAAGAAGAAAAACAAAATATTTGCTTTATGTACAAATACAGACAAAACAAGGATGAAATATTAATACCATTACATTCCTCTGTTCTGTAATTGGTCACATGGTCATAGTTCATTTTTATCTCTACCTTCTTCCACTATCCATTCCATGTTTCTTTTACCCTCAGCAAGCACTTCAACTGGCCGCGGTCCTTTGCCTGGTGGGGTGACCCAAACTTTCATTCCTGAAGGTTTTGGGCCATTGGAAGTCCTGACTGAATTGGGTTGTTGCAGCTTTCCATTGACTTTAATCACAAGGAATGGTAGTACTAAGAGACACCCTAGGGAGTGCATGTATTCCAGGAAAACTTTTCCTTACCTCCATAGTGTAATTGCACTCCTATTTCCCCTTGATAATAAAGATTAATTACCCCTTCCAGTACAGTAATGAGAAGCCCAAAGTGGCCCAATGTGGCCAGGTGGCAGTCTTCCAGTTCAATGGAATCATTGTTATGTCTCCTGGAAGGAGCACTCTCCTTCTGGATCTAAGACCTGTAGATCAGCAGAGCTTAAGGTTTCAGGGATGGAAAGCAAAAATTTTTCTAGTGATCACTAGGGGTGATAATGAGTGGTGCCATTCCCATTTCCACTCCTTGATTCCTGGATATGATTCTTGGCTGTGGGAGAAACAGCACCATAGAGTGCACACTGATTCGGAGCATACACTGGCCCATCCCTGCAAGGTATTTCCACCTAGTTGCTGCCATAATTGAGTTTTCAAAAGGCCATTCCACCAATCTATCACCCCAGCTGCCTCTGGATGATGGGGAATATGGTAAGGTTACGAAATTCCATGAGCACGTGCCCATTCCCACATTTCATTTGCTGTGAAGTGGGTTCCTTGATCAGAAGCAATGCATGTAGAATATCATGATGATGGATACACCATTATGTAAGTCCAGAGATGGCAGTTTTGGCAGAAGCATTGGGAATGCAAACCCATACCCAGAGTATGTGTCTATTCCAGTTAGATCAAATTGCTGCCCCTTCCATGACGGAAGTGGACCAATGCAATCAACTTGTCACTAGGTAGCAGGCTGATTACCTCAGGAAATGGTACCATATTGGAGGTTGAGTGTGGGTCTCTACAGCTGGCAAATTGGGCACTCAGCAGTGGCCATAGCCAGGGTGGCCTTGGTGAGTGAAAGTTAATGTTGCTGGGCCCATGTGTTCTAGTTAGCTAGCTGCCAGAATGCAGTATACCAGAAATGGAATGATTTTTCAAAGGAGGAAATTGTTAAGTTGCAAGTTTAAATGTTCTAAGGCCATGAAAATGTACAAATTAAAGCAAGTCTGTAAAAATATCCAATCTAAGGCACCCAGGGAAAGATACCTTGGTTCAAGAAGGCCAATGACATTCAGCATTTCTCTCTCAAATGGAAAGGCACATGGTGAACATGGCAGTGCCTGCTAGCTTTCTCTCATGGCTTCTTATTTCATGAAGCTTTCCCAGGAACATTTTCCTTCTCCATCTCCAAAGGTCTCTGGCTGTATGGGCTCTGTGGTGGTTCTAAAAAGGGACTCTCTCCAAAATGTTTCCTCTTTTAAAGGATTCCAGTCAAGGCCCACCTGGAATGCATGCAGTCACATCTCCCACTAATCAAAAGTTAATACCCACAATCGGGTGAGTCACATCTCCATGGGAGTGATTAAAAACTCCCACCCAGAATTAAAGGACATGGTTTTTCTGAGGTCCCCAAATTCAAACCAACACATTCCACCCTTTGGGCCCCCCAAAAACATGTTGTTTCCAAATGCAAAATACATTCATTCCATCACAATATCAGAATGCTTTAAACCATTTCAGCAACAATGCAAATGCAATATAAGATTAAAACCAGTACAAAGTCTTATCAAAGTCTGTTACAGGCATGGTCTGTCCTAAGGCAAAACTCTCCTCTGGCTCTGGACCTGTAAAACTCAGAACAAGTTATCTGCTGCCAACATACAAAGGAGGGACAGTAATAGGATACATACCCCCATTTCCATAGGGAGAAATTGGAAGGAACACAGGGGTCACCGGACCCAAGCAGTTTCAAAAACCTCCAGGGCAAACTCCATTGGATTTCAAAGTCTGAGAGTCATTTATCCTCAGGGCTTTAGAAAGCAGCAGTCTCACCCTTTCCAAGGGTCTATGCAGTGGCTTGCCTCTCTCTGAATGTAACCTTGGGGGTCACTGGGGAGACCAACATTTTTCAGCTCCACCCTCTCAACACATCAGGGCTGTCCCCGGGCTCTCTGCCATCTCTGTGGCACAGACTCAACCCCTCAATGTGGTGGCAGCCAGGCTCTCCCCAATCTCCAAGAAATGTGCTGCACCCTCTCTAAGTCCTGAGGTGGGATGACTCTTCCACTGCAAGGAGGTAGAAGTCCCATCCTCTGCCTTTGGGGCAAACTCACCCTCTCCAAGTACTTGGTGGGTCCACTCTTCTGGCCCGAGGCTTCTTGACTTTAGGCTTTAGCTTCCATAGTTCTGCCTCTGAAGTTATTTTTCTTTCACTTTGTCCCTTTTCTGAGCCCCCCAGTTGAGACTGACAGAAATTCCATTTATACAGGTCCCACAACACTCTTGTTGGCTTTCTATGTAGTAAGCTCAGATCATGCCCATCTGACATAATGAGTTTCCACAAATCTTTCCTGGATAACTCCATTTCCAAATATGGCTTTCTCTGAAATGGCTGAGTGGGGCACTATTCTCTGGGGTTCCCCTTCCTGGAAGACCAGAACTTTCCAGAAAATTAATTTCTGGTTTCTTTGTACCTAAGAGTTCAGTTCTCAGCTTATCTCTTTCTTGTCACATTTCACTTCCACATTTAATTTGGAAATTTCTTCTGCTAAGTATCAAAGTTCATGGCTTTTAAAATCTGCCTTCCAGCCAAAGCCACTAGTCAATTTTGCCTGATTATCTGCCATTTTAAGACAAGGATCAACTTCCTTCTAATTTGCAATAACACATGCCTCATTTCTGTATAGAGCCTTGTCAGAGATATTTTTAGAGTCCACATTTCTACCAAAAGACTCTTGAAATCGTTCTAGGCCTTCTCTATCAAGCTCCTCTCAACTCTTCCAGAATCCCCCCCTTATCCATTTAAAAAGCTGTTCCATGTTTGGCATTTGCAAACCACAGCAGCAAGCCACTTCTCTGGTACCAAAATCTGTTTTAGTTAGCTAGCTGCCAGAATCCAATATACTAGAAATGGAATGGCTTTTAAAAGGGGGAATTTATTAAGTTGTAAGTTTACAGGTTTAAGGCCATGAAAATGTCCAAATTAAAGCAAGCCTATAGAAATGTCCAATCTAAGGCATCCAGGGAAAGATACCTTGCTTTAAGAAGGTTGACGACATTCAGAATTTCTCTCTCAACTGGAAAGGCACATGGTAAACATGGCAGTGTTTGCTAGTTGTCTCTCCTGGCTTCTTATTTCATGAAGCTCTCCCAAGGGCATTTTCCTTCTGCATCTCCTGGCTGCATGGGCTCTGTCATGGCTCTAAAAAGGGACTCTCTCCAAAATGTTTCCTCTTTTAAAGGATTCTAGTCAAGGCCCACCTGGAATGCGTGGAGTCACATCTTCCTCTAATCAAAAGTTAATACACACATTCAGATGAGTCACATTGCCATGGGAACAATTAAAAAAAACTCCCACCTAGGAATACTGAATGAGGATTAAAGGACATGGCTTTTCTGGGGTCCACAAATTCAAACCAGCACACCATGTATAACTTCTATCCTTACCACCATGCCCACCTTGTTTATGAGCCCACTGGGCAATGGCAGTAGTCACTGTGGAAAGAGGATGACTTGTATCCACAGAATGGATCATCTTATCCACGATTATCAAAACCTTCCTCTGCTGAAGTCACATGCTGGTGAGCATTCACATAGGACATGAATATCTTCATATTTTTTGCCCACTCAGAAATGTCTATCCATATACCTCTTCCTGAGAGCTCTTTGTTGCCAAATTTCTAAGAATGGATTTTCTAATCAAGGATTTTCTAATCCTTCCAAGTCCTGACCATACAGGCAAAGTATTAGCAATACCCCAAATATCAGTATACAAATGCACCTCTGGTCAGTTCTCCTTCCAAACAAATAGAACAACTGAATGCACTGCTCAATGTTCTACCCACAGGATTTCTCCTCACCATTGTCCTTCAAGGATATCCCAGAAAGGGGTTGTAGTGTTTCAGCTGTCCACTTTCTGGTGGCACCTGGATATCATGCAGAATCATCTGCAAACTAGGCCCATATTTTCTCTTCTTTTCAGTCAATTTACTGAAAGGAACTCCCTAAGTAGCCATATCTCTGGGCTGGGAAAGGGAAGGTAATGTGGAAAAAGTGGGGGTGGCATGGGCATTTGGGCACTTCATCATGTAACTTACTGCTCAAGGACCTGCTCAAGCCCTATCTCGTATATACCAGTTCCATTTTATGATGGAGTACTGCTGTGTACACACAACTTTACAGCTTTGTGGTTCAGACAACATCCAGCTTATGATAGGCAACTCAGGTATCATGGTAAGTTGGTAGCCCATGGTTAAATGCTCAGTCTCTACTAAGGCCCAGGACCAAGACAAAAGCTGTTTCTCAAAAAGAGAGTAGTTATCTTCAGAGGATGGGAAGGTTTTCCTCCAAAGTCCTAAGGGCCTGTGTTGTGATTCTAACTATGGGGGCCTGCCAAAGTCTCCAGACAGCATTCATATTTACTACTGACAAGTCCAGCACCATTGGATCTGCTGGACCATATGGCCCAAGTGTGACAGAGAAGCTTGCACAATAGCCTGTACCTCTCACAGAACCTCCTCTTGTTCTGATCACTACTCAAAACCAGCAGTTTTTCTGGCCACTCAATAACTAGGACAGAGTTGCACAACCAAATGAGGAATATGTTGTCTCCAAAATCCAGAGGCCAACTAGGCATGTGCCTGTATTTTGATCATAGGAGTGGCCAGATGCAAGAGTTTAGCCTTCACTTAGAAGGGATATCTTGACACGCCACACACCACTGGACACCTAGAAATTTCTCTGAGGTAGAAGGACCCTGTATTTTTGTTAAATTTGTCTCCCATCTCCTGACATGCAATTGCCTTACCAATAAGTCTAGAGTAGTTGCTATTTCTTGCTCACTAGGTCCAATCAGCATGATATCATCCATATAATGAACCAGCGTGATGACTTGTGGGAGGGAGAGACAATCAAGGTACCTGCAAAGATTATATACCCCTGAGGTAGGACAGTGAAGGTATACAGCCGATCTTACCAGCTGAAAATAAACTGCTTCTGGTGGTCCTTACTAACAGCTATTGAGAAAAAATATATTTGCCAGATGAATAGCTGCATACCAGGTAACAGGGGATGTGGTGATTTGCTCAAGCAATGACAACACATCTAGAACAGCAGCTGCAATTGGAGTCACCACCTGGATAAGATTAAAATAATTCACTCTCATTCTTCAAGACCCATCTGTTTTCTGTACAGGCCATATAGGAGAGTTGAAAGGGGATGTGGTGGAATCATGACCCCAGCATCCTTCAAGTCCTTAGAATGGCAATAGTCTCTGAAATCCTTTGTTTCTGATTTACTATTTTACTGTGTAGAGGCAGTTCTAGTGGCTTCCGCTTAGACTTTCGTACTGTAAGAGCCATCACTCCATGAGTCAGAGAGCCAATGTGGGGATTCTATGAGTTGCTGAATATGTTGATTCCAATTATGCATTCTAGAACTGGAGAAGTAGTCACAGAATGAGGCTGGGGAACTCACTGGACCCACTGTGAAAGCTAAAACTCCATCAGTCACCTGGCCCATAAGTCCTTACTCTGACTGGTGAACCAGAGTGATGTTTTGGGTCTCCTGGAATTAGTGTCATTTCTGAGTCTGAGTTTAGTAATCCCTAAAGTATCTGATCATTTCTCTTTCCCCAGTGCACAGACACCCTGGTAAAAGGCCCTAGGTCTCCTTGGGTAAGGCTAGGAGGGAGGTTAAGAGTGTAAATTTGGGGCAGTGTAGCAGGGTCCTTTCCCAAGGGTACCTAGTCTTTCTTCATTCAAGGGGCTTTGGGTCTATAAACTGATTCAAATCTGGGAATTGATTAAGGGGCCCTGCCTCTGTTTTAGTAATTCAAAGTAGACTTCTGTTCAGTTGATCTAGAAATCTTCTGCTTATATAGCTCAAACAAGAATTTAGCAAACTATCCATCTATTTTATTTCTAGGTACCCCATGATCTACTAGCCAATACCATAAGTCTCTGTGAGTCAAATTATTTTGTCTGTTGCTTTGAGTCTGCTGTCCATTATGGCGGCCATGCCCACCTTGTCTATGGCAATTAACTGTTGCCACATGGCTTCTGCCAACTCAGGATCTGATAACCCCCATTCTGTTTAAGGATTGCAGCTCAATGACATCAGTTCCAACAGCAATATCTGACCTAAGGAAAAATGTGACTATAGACCTCTTCGGGGACGATGGAGTTAGTCTCACAAATTTATCCCTCAAAGTCCTGGTAAATGGTGTGTCCTCTGAACATTCGTGGGGTGTGTGAGCAGGTCTTCCATGATAAATCCACTCTAACATTCCAATATCTCTAGGCCTTTGCATCCCCTCATCTACATTATCCCAGGGCAGTTCTGGCATCCTAACCTCAGGTAATGTTGGTCACCTTTTGGTCCATGTTTCAGCCAACCATCCAAACAAATTATTAATGCCCTTTCTAAGCCCTTGAGCTACAACACTGAATGCAAAAACTCTACTTGGTGGGTCTAAATCAATAAATGCAGCTTGACCCAACTTAATAGTCCTTCCACCATTATCCCACACACTTAATATCCATTATATTCCCACACATATATCCCTGACTTCTGTCAATATAAATTGGAATAGTCATGCAGTTCTTCTGGAGTATAACATACTTCCTCATGGTTCATGATTTGTACCTCACCTTTCAGCACCTGTTGGGGCATTAGTCTAGTTATAGGTCTTGAAGAAAAGAGAGGCAATGCTGGTGGGTCATCAAAAGAATTAGAAGTGTCTTTCAAGCCAATTGCCTCAGGGCATTCCATTGCAGTTTCATCTGGTGGAACAGGATTAATAGCTCCAGACAGAGGAGTGAGGGCTGTTTCCCCATGTTTAGCAGGCACTAAAGTGTTCATCTCTTTAAGTAGATGTTGGAAAGCAGACTCCTCAGGATGGACTGGAAGCCAGGATACTGTTTCCTCAAGGCAGGCTGGAAGTCAGGAAGCTCTTTCCTCATGGCAGGCTGGAAGTCGAGTAGTTGTCTTCTCAGGGAAGGCTGGAGGTGATGGGGAAGCAATTGGGTGACTGTTTTCTCATAGCAGGCTGGAGGTGACAGGGGCTGTTTCCTCAGGGAAGACCATTTCAGGTCTATCTTACAGTCAACAGAATCCAAGGTTTCCATATCCCCACTGCCAACATTATCAACCCATATGTCCCCATCCCAGGTTTCCACATTTCAGTACTCATTCTTTTCCAATCAAAACCCTTACTTTAACAGCAGATACCCTGCACAGTTGAGAATTTAGTTTACATTGTAAATCTGCTACTCTCACAATCAGATTCTGCATCTGATTTTCAGAGATCTCCAGTCTGTGACCACAAGAAATAAGATTTCCTTTCAGAGTACACATAGAAAGTTCTACAACTTTCAGACAGCTTTTAAGTTGCAAATTTGAAGCCTTCATCTCATCCCTTTCCATCACTGTATTCCACATGTCTAACAACAACATCATTATATCTCTTAACTCCACAAAATTCTGTTAAGGTGTCAAAAACTCTCACCCAGAACCTTGCCTCATGTAAGCACACAATTAGCAGAATCAAATGGTGATATTTTGCACATCTGTATTGCCAACTCATGCCATACACTGTCAATGCCATCTTGAATATTGGAAATAGAGTCATTAGTGCCTTTGAGTCTAATCAGAGTACAAAGCCAATAGCAAAAAACTCATTTTATACAATTCTATTTCTCAAGAACCACTCCTGGTAGCTATCTGTATTAGTCAGGGTTCTCTAGAGAAACAGAACCAACAGGAGATATCTGTAAATATGAGCTTTATATATTTAAATATAACTGTGGAGATGCAAGAGTCCAAAATCTGTAAGGCAGGCTGTGAGGCTGGCAACTCTGATGAAGAGTCTCAGAGAACACTACAGGAGAGTCTTGCTGGCTGCAGAAGCAGTGAAAATTATCTCTTCTCCCTGAAAAGTCTTCAATTTATTGGATTAAAACCAATTGATTGTGTTCTCTAATTTGTGGAAGACACATCCTTAATTGATTGGTGATGTAATCAGTCACGGATGCAATCAACTGACTAGTGATTCAGTAAACCAACCTTCTATTTCATCAACCAGTCATGAAATGTTCTTGCAGTAATGGCTAGGCTAGTGCTTGCCTGACCAAACAACTGGGTACCATCACCTGGCCAAGTTGGCACCTAAACCCACCATCACACTGCACCACTATGGAAATCAATGTTGGATAACCTCAAAACAGCAGGTCTACCCAAGTAACATTGCTCAGCCTATTCCACATAGAAAATAAACTCTTAAAGAAAAAGACTTCAAAGGTCTAAGTTGAGTAGGTGGAGAGAGCACACCTTACAGTCCTCCATCTGTCATGGGCACTGAACCTCACATTCTAGGCAGGTCCTGAATGAAAAAGCTCTGGAACTGAGATGCAGAGAACTGGGTGAATGGGCTCCATCAGGACTCCACTGGGGATAAGAGGACATGCCCATGAAAATATCTGCCACTGCAGCTAGCTTGGGGTTTCAGCTCCCTCAGCTCCAGAGACCAGAGCTCCTATGGGGAACTGGAAGACAGTAAACTGGCTTTCCCTGCTCATAGAACCCATACAACAAGTGAACAGAGCCTACTGCTTCCCTTATCATACGGAGGCCTGGAATCTGCAGAAGTGCACATACAGGGAGGCTGACATGATGATGCCAGCCACATCACACCTGGAAACCACCCAATGCCCTCGCATCCAAGCGTGCCATCCCTCCTGTGACCTGAGTCCCAAGCCCATACTCCACGTTGCTGTATCCCATCCCCACCGAATCCTACACCCCGCCACACTGCACCCCGTGCATGTTTGCACCCTCACCCTGTGCAAATGAACACAAACACACCCATGCACCACCCACCCATGCACTGCCTCCCTCATGCACCACACCGCAAACCCCAAGACTCCCCTATGGTCTGCACTCAATGCCCCTTCACCACATGTACATAAGCCCTACCCCTTGTGCCCCAACCATGTGCAAACGTGTACACATACATATTGCCCCCACAACCCCCTGTCCCACCCTACTGCTCTCCATGCCTGGCACCCCAGTGCCTCAACCCCGTGAATGCATGCACCCACCCCACCCACCTCCCTCTGATCCACACACTTGCACACCCATATAGCCAATGCACCAAAGCCTGGATCCCCCATGTACCATGCACCCACACCCCATGCCCTGAACCCCACCCCACACCCCACCTTGTGCCCTCTGTCTCCCACCCCACACCCTGATCCCACAACCTGTGCCCCATGTCACAAACCGTATGCCTCTATGCCCCCACTCTCACACCCTGTGCCCCTGTGTCTCAACCTCATGACACACCTAGCCAGAAGGCATTCCCATGTTGGATGTGGACAGGGGCAGATGACATAACCAGTCCCCCAGCCCAAGGTAAGTGCACAAAGGAGCATGGGAGCCAACAGCCCCATCAGGCCCATAAGTAGAATCTCTGCTGAAGTGCACATGCCCACTCCACAGCTCCAGGGATGGTGGCTTTCAGAGCATACCAGGACCAATGGGCATTGTAGGAATTGCACTGGATCTTCAACCAGCTTACCTGGTTGCAGCAGTCTAAAGGAAGAGCAATTGGGCCTAAAAGGAGGAGCAGGCCCATGGCCACCATCTGCTGGGAAAAAAACCCAGAAAGTACAATCTGGCAAACTGACTATCTGTCTATTTACAAACAGATCCTCAAGTAGAGTCGAATCACCTGCATGAGGTCTGGGCCTTGGTTTGGTGGGGAATTACTGACAAACCAAGTTCAAAAGGAGACCTTCAATGCAAACTCAAGAAAATACAAAACCCAGCCCTATAAGACATACTAAAGGGAATTGTCAACTGGAAAAAAAAAGAAAGGAGGGGAGGTCTGGAGAGGGCACAGAAATGAAGAGTACTGTATTAGTTAGGGTTCTCTAGAGAAACAGAATCAACAGGGAACACTCACAAATAGAAAATTTATAAAAGTGTCTCATGTGACCCCAGGAACGCAGAGTCTAAAATCCACAGGGCAGGCTGTGAAGCCGACAGTACCGATGGAGGGTCTGGATGAACGCCACAGAAGAGGCTCGCCAGCCAAAGCAGGAAGAGAGCCTGTCTCTTCTGAATCTTCCTTAAAAGGGTTCCAGTGATTAGATTAAGCATCACTCATTGCAGAAGACACTCCCCTTGGCTGATTACAAATGGAATCAGCTGTGGATGCAGCTGACATGATCATGATCTGATTGTATGAAATGTCCTCATTGCAACAGACAGGCCAACACTTGCCCAACCAGACAAACAGGGACCACCACTTGGCCAACATAACACATGAAGCTGACCATGACAAGTACCAATAAGGGTAACTTAAGGGATAAAAAGAGAAAGAAGGAAGATGGTGGAATAAGGTAGGTTAAGTTCACTTCTGCTCCAAAGAACAGCTAGAAAAGAGACAGAGAAAAAGACCAGGAGAGGGATTCCAGGGTGTGGGTGACCTGGGAGGGTCTTCTATACCACATAGAAAGGACCTGGCTGAAAAAGCAGAATAACTGAGATGCTGAGAACTAGAGATCAGCCAGCTAGTGCAAACAACCTAGCACATCCATTTCCAGATGGAGGCCCGGAGTCATTAAGTGTGCACGGACAGGGAGACCAGAAAAGGGAGTAAGCCAAGTCACGTTCCCAGAACGCACTACCCTCACGGGTACCGTGACCCGCGATTCTCCCCACATCCCATGCACCTGAACCCCATTGCGCTCCAAGCACTCCCACCCTGACACCCCTTCTGCACGTCCCGGATCCACAAACCTGCCCCTCGCATGCACGCAAGCCTTTCCCAGACTGACCCATCACTCCCGCATAAGCGCACAGTCTCCCCCACCCCTCTGAGACCCACGTACCAGCTCTCAGACCCTTGACCCTCACCTTCCCCTCCCTGCCCGCTGCAGCCAATCACTTGCGCATCTGGGCTGCAGGTCCACACCTCCATACCCAGGCCACACATGCACCCAGCCCATGCAGTTGCTCAACCCCGCTTGCTGCCCCCCCACTCCAGCTCTGTGCACCTGCACATCAGCATCTGGCCCCCCAGAAGCACGCATGCTCATGTGCCCAGTCATGCCATGCCCCCTCAGCTCTGGACAAGCACTGACCTGTGCAAATGGGACCACACCCACCCCCAGCTCACGCAGGCACAGTCCCACCCTGCTGTCCCTGAGCTCTGCGCATGAGCACACCAGGCCCCTGCCTCACAAACCTGCACACACCAGTGCCTTTCTCTCAGATTCATGCACCAGCACAGCCACATCCCTTGCCGGGCCCTCACGTATCTGTGCATGGAGCTCTTGACCCCTGCACCCCTCACCATCATGGCACAAATGCCCTTCTCCCACACCTGGCAGGTGCTCTTTGGCACATCTGTGCCACATAGCCACTGCCCTGCACAAGCAGACACCCCTATTCCACTCCACCCTTGCAACTGTGCCAGGGTCCTACCCATCCAACATCACCCACCCCTGACACATATTCCACTACCTCCATGACCTGTGTCCTGCCCCTACACACTTGCACATGTGCATCCCAGCCCCTCTGGACTCCTCTCCCTGTGCAAGGACACACCCAGACCCCAACCTCCCTGTGACCCAACTTCTGTGTGCTATACCCCACATCCTGACACCCACAACCCACATGCTTCATGTGTCCACCCGCATCCTGCCCACATACCAGCACGAGCACATTCTCTCAAGCCCCCCATCTTCCTCCTGCAGCACCCTACCTCTGTGTCCCTCATACTGCAGCCTGTTCCTGTACTCCAGTGACCATCTGAGCTGCACCTGGACCCTATGGCCCCTGCACCGCACATCCACAAACCTGTGAGCTGCACTCCACGTTCACAGGCATCAGCATAGAGTCCCTGACTCGTGTATGTACCTGCACCACAACTCATCACCACACTGTTGTGCCTCTCCCCACGCCCCACATCCTGCTCCACACCCATCCTGCAAATACAAAGCTTTAGACTACTGAATGAAATCAACATCTAAAGTAAACCTATTAAGATATTTACATGCTGCAAAGACAACAGAAGATCACTAACAATATGAAGATGCAGACAGATACAAAGAAAAATAGAGAGAGGATGCAAATAAACAAAATCAGAAACAAGAGGGGTGTCATTACCACAGACTCTGAATAAATAAAAAAAATAATAAGAGGAAACTATGAACAAGAACAACTATATATCAACAAACTAGACAACTTAGATAAAATGGACTAATTCCTGGAAACACACAAACTACACTGACTCAAGAAGAAATAGATAATAAAAAACCAATCAGAAAAAAAGAGATTCAACCAGTCATCAAAAGTCTTCAGCTGGCCCTGGGCTTTTCTTTGTAGGAAGACAAAGAAAAGCCCAGGGCCAGCTAGCTTCACAGGAGAATTTTATCAAACATTCTAAAAAAAACTAATGCCAATCCTGCTCAAACTTTTCCAAAAATTGAGAAAAAGTAACACTACCTAACTCATTTTATGATGCTAACATCACTTTAGTACCAAAACTGGGTAAAGATGCTACAAGAAAGAAAAAATATGGACCAATCTCCCTAATGAACATAGATGTGAAAATTCTCAAAAAAATTAGCAAATGAAATCCAACAGCACATTAAAAGAATTATACACCATGGCCAAATGGGGTTTATACCAGGAATACAAGGATGGTTCAACACAAGAAAATCAATTAATGTAATACAGCACATTAACAAATCAAAAGGAAAAATCAAATGATCATCTCAATTGGTGCTGAAAAAGCATTCAACAAAATTCAACATCCTTTTCTGATGTAAACACTTCAAAAGGTAGGAATCAAAGGAAACATCCTCAATGTGATAAAAGGCATATATGAAAAACTCATAGCTAGCATTGTACTCAAAAGTGATAGGCCACAAACTTTCCTTCTAAGATAGTAAATGAGACAAGGATGCCCTCTGTCACCACTACTGTTTAACATTGTGCTAGACATTTTAGAGAGAGTTATCAGGCAGGAGAAAAAAATAAAGGCATCTGTGCTGGTTTGAAAGGAAGTATGCCCCCTAGAAAAGCCATGTTTAATCAAAATCCCATTTCATAAAGGCAGAATAATCTCCATTCAATACTGTATGTTTGAAACTGTAATCAGATCATCTCCCTGGATGATGTGATTTAGTCAAGAGTGGTTGTTAAGCTGGATTAGGTGAAATGTCTCCACCCATTAGGGTGGGTCTTGATTGGTTTATTGGAGTCCTATAAAAGAGGAAACATTTTGGAAATGGGAGATTCAGAGAGAGCAGAGCAGAATGACATAGCCACAAGAAGCCGAGTCCACCAGCCAGCAGCCTTTGGAAATGAAGAAGGAAAATGCCTCCTGGGGAGCTTCATGAAACAGGAAGCCAGGAGAAGAAGCTAGCAGATGACGCTGTGTTCACCATGTGCCCTTCCAGATGAGAGAGGCACCCTGACCGTGTTCACCATATGCCTTTCCAGATGAGAAATAAACTCTGACTGTGTTTACCATGTGCCCTTCCACTTGAGAGAGAAACCGTGAACTTCATCAGCCTTCTTGAACCAAGGTATCTTTCCCTGGATGCCTTTGATTGGACAATTCTAAAGACTTGTTTTAATTGGGACATTTTCTCGGCCTTAAAACTGTAAACTAGCAACTTATTAAATTCCTCTTTTTAAATGCCATTCTGTTTCTGGTATATTGCATTCCGGCAGCTAGCATCCAAATTGGAAAGGAAGAAGTAATACTTTCATTATATGCAGATGACATGATACTAAACTTGGAAAATCTTGAGAAATCTACCACAATGCTACTTGAACTAATAAACAAATTCAGCAAGGTGACATAAAATTTATGTGCAGAAATCAGTAATCTTTCTATACACAAGCAATGACCTAACTGAGGAGTCAATTAAGGAAAAATTTCCATTCAGATTAGCAACTAAAAGAATCAAATACCTAGGAATGAACTTAACTAAGGATGTGAAAGACTTGTTCACAGAGAACTATGTAACATTGTTAAAATAAATCAAAGAAGATCTAAATAGGTGGAAAGGCATTCCATAATCAAGGATAGGAATGTTAAATGTAGTTAGGGTATCAATTCTACCCAAATTTATCTACCAAATTCAACACAGTACCAATCGAAATTCCAAAAACCTATTTTGAAGACTTGGAAAAGCTAATTTATTAAATTCACTTAGAAGGAAAATAGACCATGAATAGCTAAAAGCATCCTAAAAAAGAAGAATGAAGTGGGAAGATTAACACTCTAAGATTGTAAAATTTATTTCAAAGCCCAAGTGGTCAAAACAGCATGGTACTGGCAGAAAGATAGAGGTATTGACCAAAGGAATTGAATCAAGAGCTCAAAATAGACCACCAAATCTATTGTCAACTTATCTTTGACAAGGCCACCAAATCCACTGAAATGGGACAAAATAGTCTTTTCAATAAATTGGCATGGGAGAGCTGGATATCAATAATCAGAAGAATGAAAGGGGACCATTAACTTACATCCTATAAAAAATTAACTCAAATTGGATCACACTTCTAAATATTAAGAACCAATACCATAAAGCTCCTAAAAGAAATGTAGGAAACATGTTCAAGATCTAGTGATAGGAGGTAGCTTCCCAAACTTTACACCCAAAGCACAAGCAACAAAAGAAAAAAATAGATAAATGGGAACTCCTCAAAAATCAAATGCTATGTGCCTCAAAAGACTGTTAAAAAAGTGAAGAGGCAGCCAACTCAATGGGAGAAAATAATTGGGAATTGCACATTGGATAAAGATTTGATATCTGTATACATAAAGAAAGCATACAACTCAACAACAAAAGTACAAGCAACCCAATTATAAAGTGGGCTAAAGTTATGAATAGACATTTTTCTGAAGAGCAAATGCAGATGACTAAAAAGTTCATGAAGAGATGCTCATTCTCATTAGCTATAATGGAAATGCAGATCAAGACTACAACAAGATACCACCTCACACCTATAAGAATGGCTGCTTTTAAACAAACAGGAAACTACAAATGTTGGAAAAGATGTTGAGAAATTGGAACATTTATGCACTGCTGGTGGGAATGTATATTGGTAGAACCACTATGGAAGGCAGTTTGTCTGTTCCTTAGGAAACTAAATATCGAGTTGTCTTATGGCCCGGCAGTAGCACTACTCAGTATATATCCAGAAGAACTGAAAGCAGTGACACAAACAGATATTTGAACAGGAAATGTCAAATGTTGGAGGGGATGTGGAGAAATTGGGACACTTATGCACTGCTGGTGGGAATGTATAATAATACAGCCGCTATGGAAGACAGTCTGGAAGTTCCTCATAAAACTAAATATCAAATTGCCCTATGACCTGGGCAATACCACTACTTGGTATATACCCAGAATAGCTGAAAGCAGTGACACAAACAGACATTTGCACACTGATGTTCATAGCAGCACTATTCACAATTGCCAAAAGTTGGAAACAATCCAAGTGTCCATCAACAGAAGAGTGGATTAACAAAATGTGGTATATACATATGACGGGAATATTATTCAGCAATAAGATGAAATGATGTCCTGAACTACATGACAAGATGGATGAACCTTGAGGACATAATGCTGAGTGAAATAAGCCAGACACAAAAGGATAGATACTGTATGGTTTAATTTTTATGACCATGGTAAGGGTAAAATCAGAGGCTTATAATACAGAATATAGGAGAAGTAGAGATTCCCAGAAGCTTGAAATGTGTAACAGTTTGCTAATAAAGGTGAACTTAATTGTAAATTCACTTAATTGTAAGGGAAGAGATATCAAGTGAAGGTGGTTCTCTAGTGGGTCTATGAGTAATATTACCATATTGAAGGTGAACATGATTGAAAGGGGTTGTATAGACTTATGTGTCCCGCCAGTAAACACTACAAATATAAATAAGTTCTTGCATAAGTAACTGCAAAGGTATGAATCTTGTACAAAGAATGTATAATTTCAGGGTATAGGGGAAAATGTACTGCATGATATGGGCTGGGTTTAACAGGACAACATCAATATACTGCAGCAATACCAGGAGTACATAATTGGGGGAGGGGCAAGAGTTAGGGGAGGTTTAAATTTTCTATTTCTTGGGGGTGTGTTTATTGGCTATTTTTCTCTTGGAAACAAGGAAATCATCTAAAATTGACAGTATCATTGGACTTTGACTTTGGACATTATACATGTGGCCCAATAGATGGAGGGGGCTGAAAGATGCACTGACTAAGAGGTTGATTGACGAACGATGGTGTAAACATATGATCAAAAATGGTGCTGCTACAAACAGGAATGAAGTTGTGAGGAATGCAGTGATATGAATGAACCTGTGGGACATTTGGTGAGGCAAAATAAACCAGAAACAAAAAAGCAAATATTGTATGATCTCATTTAGAAAATACTTATAAGAAAACTGGGGCCTAGATTGTAAGTTCTTGTAGCAGTCACATTTAGTCCACAGTGGCAATTGTCATTTCCGGATTTTGAGGGGCTGTTTTATATATGTATAACCTTGTGTTCTAGTTTTCTAGCTGCTGGAATGTGATACACCAGAACTGGAATGGCTTTTTAAAATGGGAATTTAATAAGTTGCTAGTTTACAGTTCTAAGGCCATGGAAATGTCCAAAAGCAAGTCTATAGAAATGTCTGATCTAAGGCATCCATGGAAAAATAACTTGGTTCAAGAAGGCCAATGAAGTATAGGGTTGCTCTCTCCACTAGAAAGGCATGAGGCAAACAGGGCAACATCTCCTAGCTTCCTCTCCAGACCTCTTTCTTCATGAAATTCCCCAGCGGCTTTCTCCTTCTTCATCTTCAAAGGTCACTGGCTGGTAGACTCTGTGGTTCTCTCATCATTCTGACGTGGTTCTGCAGCTCTCTTCTCATTCTCAAAAGGGACTCCCTCTGAAATGTCTCCTCTTTTATAGGATTCCAGTAAACTAATCAAGACCCATGTAGAATAGGTGGAGACATGTCTCCATCTAATCAAGTTTAATACCCACAACTGATTGAGTCACATCTCCATGGAGATAACGTAATCAAGTTTCCAACCTATAGTACTGAATAGGGATTAGAAGAAATGGTTGTTCCCACAAGATTGATTAGGATTAAAATATGGCTTTGCTAGGGTACATAATTCCTTTCAAACCAGCACATTCTACCCTCTGGACCCTAAAAAAGATATGTTTTCCCCATATACAAAATACATTCATTTCATAACAATATCAGAGAATATTAAAAGATTTCAGTAACATTACAAATATAAGATTAAAAACAGTACAAAGTCAGTTACAAGCATGGTCTGTCCTAAAGCTAAGTTCTCTTCTGGTTCTGGACCTGTAAAACTCAGAACAAGTTATTTGCTGCCATCATACAAAGGAGGAACAGTCATAGGATACATATACCCATTTCCATAGGGAGGAAGGAACACAGGGGTCACAGGACCCAAGCAGTTTGGAAAACCTGCAGGGCAAATTCCATTAGATTTCATAGTCGGAGAGTCATTTACCTTCAGGGCTTTATAAAGCGGCAGTCCTACCTTTTCCAAGGGCCTATACGGTGGCTTGTCTCTCTCTGAATGCAACCTTGGGGGACATTGGGGAGACCACCTTTGTCTCAGCTCCACCCTCTCCAACCATCGGGGCTGCATCCAGGCTCTCTGCCATCTCTGGGGCACATATGCAATTCAATTCCACCATATGGTGATACCCAGGCTCTCACCAAACTCCAAGGAATGTGCTCCACCCTCTCCAAGACCTGAGGCGGCATGATTCTTCCAATGCTACAAGGTTGAAGGCCCATCCTCTGTCTTTGGGGCAAACTCACCCTCTCCAAGTACTTGGGTGTGTCCATCCTTCTGGACCGAGGCTGTTTGACTTCAGACCTCAGCACTCATGGTTCCGCCTCTGAAGCTATTTTTCCTCCAATAGGCCCCTTCTCTGTCCCTCTCAGTCCCAAGTGGCAGTGATTCTCTGTATAGAGATCCTACAACACTCATTGGCTTTCTATGCAGTAGCCTTGAATCATGCCCATCAGACACAAGGAGTTTCCACAAATCCTTCCTGGTTATCTCCATGCCAATCCTGGCTTTCTCTGAAATGGCTGACTGGTTCCACATTTAGCTAAATTCTCATGTGAGACACCTTCTCTGGGGTGTCCCTTCCTGGAAGCCTAGAATCTTCTAGAATATCAATTTCTGGTTTCTCTGTATCTGAGTTCAGTTCTCAGCTTATCTCTTTCTGTCACATTCCACTATAAGCTTCAAGGAGAAACCAGGCTGCACTTTCCACATTTAATTTGGAAATCTCTTCTGCTAAATATCCAAGTTCTTGGCTTTTAAAATCTACTTTCCAGCCAAAGCCACTAGTCAATTTTGCCAGATTATCTGCCATTTTAAAACAAGGATTGCCTTCCTTCCAGTTTGCAATAATGCGTGCCTCATTTCTGTCTAAGGCCTTGTCATAGGTATCTTTAAAGTCCGCATTTCTACCAACAGTCTCTTCAAAGCATTCTAGGCCTTCTCTATCAAGCTCCTCACACCGCCTCTAAAATCTTTCCCTTATCCATTTAAAAAGCTGTTCCAACATGCTTGGTATTTTTTGCAAACTGAAGCAGCACCCCACTTCTCTGGTACCAAAATCTGTTTAGTTTGCTAGCTGCCACAATGTGATATACCAAAAACTGGAATGGCTTTTAAAAAGGGGAATTTAAGGGTGGGCTATGGTGGCTCAGCAGGCAGAATTCTCACCTGCCATGCTGGAGACCAGGGTTTGATTCCCGGTGCCTGCCCAGGGAAAATAAAAGGGGGGGGGGGATTTAGTTAGATGCTAGTTTACAGTTCTAAGGCCATGGAAATGTCCAAAAGCAAGTTAGAGATTTGTCTGATCTAAGGCACCCAGGGAAAGATAACTTGGTTTAAAAAGGCTGATGAAGTACAGGGTTTCTCTCTCCACTGGAAAGGCATGTGGCAAACAGGGTGATGTCTACTAGCTTCCTCTCCAGGTTGCTTGTTTCATGAAGCTCTTCAATGGCCTTCTCATTCCTCATCTCCAAAGGTCGCTGTTGTAGTTTGCTAGCTGCCAGAATGCAATATACCAGAAACAGAACGGCTTTTAAAAAGGGGAGTTTAGTAAGTTGAAAGTTAACAGTTTTTAGGCCATGGAAATGTCCCAGTTGAAACAAATTTATAGAAATGTCCAATCTAAGGCATCCAGGGAAAGATACCTTGATTCAAGAAGGCTGATGAAGTTCAAGGTTTCTCTCTCAAGTGGAAAGGCACATGGCAAACACAGTCAGGGTTTCTCTCTTGATTGGAAGGGCACATGGCGAACATTGCATCATTGCTAACTTTCTCTCTTGGCTTCTGTGCTGGTTTGAAAGGAAGTATGCCCCCTAAGAAAAGCCATGTTTTAATATAAATCCCATTTCATAAAGGTAGAATAATCTCTATTCAATACTGTATGTTTGAAGCTGTAATGAGATCATCTCGCTGAATGATGTGATTTAGTTAAGAATGGTTGTTAAACTGGATTAGGGGATGACATGTCTCCACCCATTTGAGTGGGTCTTCATTAGTTTCTGAAGTCCTATAAAAGAGGAAACATTTCGGAGAATGAGAGACTTCAGAGAGAGCAGAGAATGCTTCAGCACCACGAAGCAGAGAGTCCACCAGCCAGCGACCTTTGGAGATAAAGAAGGAAAACGCCTCCCGGGGAGCTTCTTGAAACCAGAAGCCAGGAGAGAAAGTTAGCAGATGATGCCGTATTCGCCATGTGCCCTTCCAGCCGAGAGAGAAGCCCTGACTGTGTTCGCCATGTGCCTTCTCACTTGAGAGAGAAACCCTGAACTTCATCGGCCTTCTTGAACCAAGGGATCTTTCCCCAGATGCCTTGGATTGGACATTTCTATAGACTTGTTTTAACTGGGACATTTTCTCGGCCTTAGAACTGTAAACTAGCAACTCATTAAATTCCCCTTGTCAAAAGCCATTCCGTTTCTGGTATATTGCATTCCGGCAGCTAGCAAACTAAAACAGCTTCCCATTTCATGAAACTCTCCAGGAGGCATTTTCCTTCTTCATCTTCAAAGGTCACTGGCTCGTGGACTCTCTGCTTCGTGGTGCTGAAGCATTCTCTGCTCTCTCAAAATCTTCCGGCTTTCTCTCTTGTTGTTCTCTTTTATAGGATTCCAGTAAACTAGTCAAGACCCACCCAAATGGGTGGAGACACGTCTCCACCTAATCCAGCTTAACAACCACTCTCGATTGAGTCACATCTCCAGGGAGATGATCTAATTGCAGTTTCAAACATACAGTACAGAATAGGGATTAAAAGAAATGGCTGCCTTTACAAAATGAGATTAGGATTAAAACACGGCTTTTCTAGGGTACATACATCCCTTCAAACTGGCACAGTTGTTGTCTGGTGGACTCTGTGGATCTCTCATCATTCTGTTATGTTTCTGTGGCTCTCTCCTCATTCTCAAAAAGGGCTCTCTCCGAAATGTCTCTTCTTTTATAGGATTCCAGTAAACTAATCAAGACCCATATAGAATAGGTGGAGACACGTCTCCATCTAATCAAGTTTAATACCCACAACTGATTGAGTCACATCCCTGTGGGGGATAATGTAATCAAGTTTCCAACCTATAGTACTGAATAAGGATTAGAAGAAACCATTGCTCCCACAAGCTTGATTAGGATTAAAACGTGGCTTTTCTAGGGTACATAAATCCTTTCAAACTGGCATACTTGGTATTTAGAGATAAGAATGAAGCTGATTGGGTTGGGATTAAGGTAATTCAGAATACAGAAGTAAGGAAGACATTGCCTTTATTTTAGAACTTACTCTTTAGGAGCAAAAGAAAAAATTTTATTATGCCCAGAACCAAAATTTTATGTAGTACATAACATAACTCAACATGTCTGGATAAATCATTTAAACAATCCAAACACAGGAATCTCAGAATAAGAATGAGAGCCTTTAATCCTGTATAGCTTAATGCAGTGCCTGGATACACCCCAGAGCATATTAAGCAGGTATCAAGAAGCATTGGCAAAATCCCTTGAGGGATGAAAGAAAAATTATGGAACAATTAAACTTTACCTATGGGGAAACCCCAGATACAATGGCAAACATAAGGGACACCCAAATCAATAGGCCAAGCCCTTGATCTTGAGGCTTGCTCTTGTGAAGCTTATGTATGTAGCAGAGAAACTTAGCCTACCTATGGATATAGCTAAGAGTCACTTCTGGATGACCTTTTTTATTGCTGAGATGTGGCCTCTATCTCTGTCTCTAAGTCCAGTTCTGCAAGTCCCCTATGTGGGATGTGATATCCAAGGATGATAGTCTCCCTGGCTGCGTGGGAGATGACCTCCAGGGATGAGTCTGGCCCTGGCACCGTGGGATCAACGATGCCATCCTGCCCAAAAAAGGGGAAAACAAGTGTAACAAATAAGGTATCAGTGGCTGAGAGAGTTCAAAAAGATTCGAGAGGTTACACTTGTGGTCACTCTTATGTGTGCTTCAGTTAGACATTGCTACCTATCACAACTTTCCAAACCCCAACCAAAACCATTCCTGCCAACCTTAAAGAATACCTAGGGCATTATATAAGATTCTACAAAGGTTCTGTGCACTAGAGTAACTCTCCAAATCCTACATCCTCTAGATGGGTCCCTGGACCAGATAAGTTATGAAACGCAGAGGGGCCAGCCTTTCCAGAACATCAACTAGTTCCACCCCCTATGTCATATTATTGAAAGCCCCTTTCAGCATGGAAAAGTTAGAATGGCCATAGCCTAAATGCCCCAAAAGAGTGGGAGAAAGGTAAAAGATGATGGTGAAGTTATCCAGAGAAGGTAGGGTTTAACAAATGAGTATGATTGCTGAATCATTATATTGATATTTCTTTTAGTCTCTGGTGTCTTCGAGCAGCTAGAAGGAAAAACCTAAAATTGTGGAACTGTAACTAGTACCAAACAGTGACATTTGTTCCATAAATACTTGTTACAACATACTTTGAAATTCATTGCTTTTACATATGCTATATTTCAAAACAAAAAAAAGTAAAGAAAAACCATAAAAGGACTCCCAGAATCCAGTTCCACCCACCTGTGAGCCCTGGGAGACCCGGGTCACAGCATTAGGCGGACAGCCACCTGACCACAATCAAGTCTCAGGTGCTCAGGAGGTGAGGGCTTGAAATCAGGGACTTTTAGGCCTCAGAAGGAGGTTCAGTCCAGGGGTCAAGGTGAGAAAAGAGGAAGGACTGAAGGTCACCTACGCATAGCAGAAGACACTCAGAATCCATGTTCCCCTTACAGTCAGACCTGGGAAGCCTGGGCGTCAGGCTGACTGAGCTGCCCTGCTATAGTCTCAGTAGTACGACAGCTTGAACTGAGGAGAAACTCAGGTATTATAGGGAAAGTCAGGACAAGTGTCATGGTAAGGACCCTGCGAGAGGACAGAGGAGTCCACTACCTGGAACAGAGAGACCCCAGATTCAGTTCCCCTCTGCTGTGAGCCCTGAGAGACACTGGGTAGGGAACAGTATGAGGACAGCCCCGCTCCCACTCTAGTCATAGGATCAGGAAGTGAAAAGTTGACCTGAAGGGTGACAGGTTTCAGATAGAGGGTCAGGACAGGGGTCAACATGAAGAAAGAGGGAGGATTGAGTGTCCCCTCACAAAAGAGAGGGACCCTGAATCGAGGTTGGCCCTGTTGCCAGCCCAGGGAGACCCCGGGCAGGGCGTCAGGCTGAGGGCTGCCCTGCCCTCACTCCAGTCTCAGGATTTCCCCAATGAGGGCTGACCTAAGGGGAGATTCAGGTCTCAGAGGAAGCGTTAGGCCAGGGGTCAAGGTGAGGACCCTGAAGGAGAACTGGCGGTCCCCACCCAGTGCAGAAGACTCCGGAACCCAGGTCCCCTGCAGTCAGCCCTGGGGGCCATGGGCAGGTGGACCGGAAGTGGTCACTCTGCCTCTATTCCTGTCTCAGGGGTGAAAGCTTGACCTGAGGGAGACTCGGATCTCAGAGAGAAGGTCAGGACAGGAGTCAAGATGAGGACCTTAAGGGAGGTTAGGTCTGAGAGTGCCCTCACAAAAGAGAGGGACCCTGAATCGAGTTTGCCCCTGCCGTCAGCCCTGGGAGCCCCAGACAGGGGGACCGGAAGTGGCCGCCCCGCCCCCACTCCAGACTCAGGGTCTCCCGGGTGAGGACTTGACCTGAGGGAGACTGGGGTATCAGAGGGAGGGTCAAGACAGGGATCAACGTGAGGACCCTGAGAGAGGATTGGCGGTCCCCACCCAGTGCAGACGACTCCAGAACCCAGGTCCCCTGCAGCCAGCCCTGGGGGCCCCGGGTAAGCAGACCGGAACTG
>PVIY010012409.1:0-62104 GCA_004026745.1 Myrmecophaga tridactyla | reverse complement strand
TTTATGGCTATGGTGTGGAT
Organism: Myrmecophaga tridactyla; assembly: GCA_004026745.1. NCBI lineage: Eukaryota > Metazoa > Chordata > Mammalia > Pilosa > Myrmecophagidae > Myrmecophaga > Myrmecophaga tridactyla. The sequence continues at coordinate 62,084 of PVIY010012409.1, read as the reverse complement.
TAAGTAAGCAGATAGTTAAACATACAGCCAGACTAAAATACTTGGCCTCTGATTATAACAACTATTGTAAAAATTTTCATTTTACTTATCAATACTCCAGATATAAAATATATTTTCTTCAATAATTAAATTGATGCTAAGCTTTATCAATTGTGATTATTGCTACATTTATAATTTTAAGTAAGAAATAATAAAACCTTGCATATATTGTAATTAAAATTGATCTAAGGATTTGTCTTTTTCATAAGATTTGTAGTAATTGTTATTATACTTATTATCATAGCATTTCTGAGATAATATATTTTCAAGTATATGAATACAGAGTGAATTCCTTAACTTTGAAGCAGGTACAAGCAAAGTGTGGCATTTTTCCTCTCTCCAAATGATAAAACCATTTACACTTCAACCTGTATTGTGTGTGTGTTCATGCTAAATTCATTAAAATATTATTTTTTAGTGTCATGTTTAAATGGTTGAGATACTTTGTCCAAGTGGCAGTTTTGTTTCCCAAGTGGCAGATCTTGAAACAACCTAGTGAAGCTTTAGTTCAAATTTCAAATTCAATCAACTTTTAATTAAATTTTATCTCATGTATTCAGGTTGAAATGGTACCATGACTTTTATTTCATGTGAACAACCTTAATGTGAATATTTTTCATAGATATTGATACATGCATAAATGCATTCAAAATTATATGTAAACAATACTAAATATAATCAATAATATATTACATAGCTGTGCTGGTTTGAAAGGATGTATGCTCCCTAGAAAAGCTATGCTTTAATCTAAATCCCATTTAATAAAGGCAGAATAATTCTTATTCAATACTATATGTTTGAAACTGTAATCAGATCATCTCCCTGGAGATGTGATTTTAATCAAGAGTGGTTGTTAAACTGGATTAGATGACGACATGTTTCCACCCATTTGGGCATGTCTTGATAAGTTTCTGGAGTCCTATAAAAGAGGAAACATTTTGGACAATGAAGGAGATTCAAAGAGAGCAGAGAATGCTGTCCACTAGCCAGTGGCCTTTGGAAATGAAGAAGGAAAACGCTTCCCAGGGAGCTTCATGAAACCGGAAGCCAGGAGAGGAAGCTAACAGATGACACCGTGTTCGCCATGTGCCCTTCCAGCTGAGAGAAAAGCCCTGACTGTGTTCACCATGTGCCTTCTCACATAAGAGAGAAACCTTGAACTTCATTGGTCTTCTTGAACCAAGGTATCTTTCCCTGGATGCCTTTGATTGGACATTCCTATAGACTTGTTTAGTTGGGACATTTTCTCAGCCTTAGAACTGTATACTAGCAACTTATTAAATTCCCCCTTCAAAAAGCCATTCATTTCTGGTTTATTGCATTCCAGCAGCTAGCAAATTAGAACAATAGCTATTAAATTACATATTTATAACTATTTTCCCTGATTGTATGAGTTCTTTTCCCTCTGAATTTCAGTCCTGACACAGATTTATTCTGTAAAATAAAATAAATATGAACTGTCATTTTGTCATCACTATGCCATAAACCATGTAAGTAAAAACATTTCATATTTTAATATATGTCTCAGTTTTTTATTTGTTAAAACAAATACTATACAGTGGGCTGTCTTATACAGCAATAATTTACTGACCTACAGTTTTGAGCCTAAGGGAAGTCCAAAATTGAGGCATCAGCAGAGTGATCCTTTCTTCCCAAAGATTGTGGGCTTTCTGGAGTTGACTATCTACAGTCCTTGGCTACTTGTCTTTTCAGTCACATGGCAGTGCTCATGGCACAGTCTTCTTTCACTTTTGTATTCTGTTGACTTCCAGTTTCTGGTCCACTTTGCTTTCTCTTCATAAAATTTCTCTAATAGGATTAAGGCCCAACCTCACCCAGTTGAGTCACATTTTAACTTAAAATAACATTTTCCAAGGGTCTTATTTACAATTGATTCACACCCCTGGGAATTGGCTAGGATTAAGAACAGGTTTATTTCTGGGATAAATAATTCAACCTACCTATATATATATATATGTATATACATTTATATATTTGCATTATTGAGTTAAACCAATGATTTATATATTTTATAATATATCTGATGATAGGGTAAGTGAAAAGGGATAATTTGGTACAATTAGACATGTTAAAAGAGAAAGAAAACCAACCCTTCTCCAAAGAAATCTCAACACCCTTAAAGAGTATCCGGCTCTCCCACACAAATGCTGGCTTGGAGCAAGCAATACAAACAAATAACATCACTTTAACTTTGGTATCTTCACCCCTGCTTTTGTTCATATATTATTGGAAAGCAGTCATGCAGAGAGATTTCCCTTCCTTTGGTCTTATCTCTCAAAGGACCTACAGGACCATCAGAGAGAGAAGTAGGGTTAGAATATGTTAGATATTATATCCCATCAGATATTGTTTTATGCTTGTCTGCCCAATTAAACATATAATCTATTTCTAGAATAGGTAGTTGTGATCATCAAGTTCATGTGTCAACTTGGCCAGGTGATGGGGCCCAATTGTCTGGTCAAGCAAGCACTGGTCTATCTGTTGCTGTGAGGATGTGTCATGAACATGTTGGTTGCATGCATGGCTGGTTACATCTGCAGTTGACTAAGTGTCTGCCATGAGTGACACTTAATCTAATCACCGAAAGGCTTTTGAGGAGAATTCAGAGGAGAAAATCTTTTTCCACTTCAGCCAGCCAACCTCTCCTGGCAAGTTCACTGAGGACCTTCATTGGAGCTGCCAACTCAGAGACAGCCATACAAAATTTGCACCCTTACATTGTAATCTCACATTCAGGTTACATGTGACACTTTAATAAATCTCATGTTTACAGATATCTCCTGTTTGTTCTGTTTCTTTAGAGATCCCTGACCAATACAAGAAGTGGTTATTGAGAAACAGAAACTTCAAAACAGGTTTACACAGTTAGTTATCTACTCTAATTAGACTCAAAGACACTAATATGTCTGTTTCAAATAATCAAAATGGCGCTGACAGTCAATGGGGTGAATTGGCAAGAGAGATACACAAAATATCACCATTTGATTCTGCTAATTATATGTTTATATGAGGCAAGGCTCTGGGTGACATCGTTTTTGACACTTTGACAGAGTTTTGTGGAGTTAAAAGGTTTACCAATGTTGGCTGGTTGTTCCCAGATATGCTGGAGCAGTTATAAAAGAAAAGAATGAGCTGAAGGCTTCAAATTTACAGCTTAAGTGCTGTATGAAAGATATAAAAGTTTCTATGAGTGTCCTGAATGAAAATCTTATTTTCTGTAGTTGTAGACTTGAGATCTCTAAAAATCAGACCCAGACTCTAATTGCTAGAGTAGCAGATTTACAACGTAAACTGAAATCTCAATCTTGCAGGGTGTCTGCAGTTATAGGTGAGGGCATTGATTGAAAATGAGTGGGATCCTGAAAATTGATATGGGGTTATATGGATTGACAATGAGGTCTGTGGAAACATTGAAACCCTAGATTTTGCTGAGTCTTTTCTAGATCAACCTGTAATGATCTGTCTTGAGGATATAGGCACCCCTCCTTCATCCTGCCCTGCAGAAAGTGTTTCCCAATCTCCAGCCTGCTCTAAGGAAAGAGCAGCCAGAGGTCCAGTCTGCCTTGAGGAAATTGCTTCCTGATCTCAGTTGGCCCTGAGTAGTCAGTCATTCAACCTCCAGTTGAAGAGATTAACCTGTCAGTACCTGCAAGGCATGTAACTACCACCCATAGAGAAATAGCCCTTGCTCCTCTGGCTGGAGAGATTAATCCTATTTAACCAGTGAAACTGCAAAAGAATGCCCTGAGGTAACTAGCTTGAAAGACACTTCTAATTCTTTTCAGGACTCACTCCCACCACCCTTTTTATTCTTCCAGATATATAGCTAGACTAAAGTCACAATAGGCCCCAAAAGGTAAGATACAAAGTGCCACCCATGAGGACGTGTGGTATACTCCAAAAGAACTGCATGAGTTTTCCAATTTATATAGACAAAAATCAGGGGAACATGTGTGTGAATGACTTTATGGGTGTGGGATAATGGTGGAAGGAATATAAAGTTGGATCAGGCTAAATTTATTGATATGGGCCCACTAAGCATAGATTCTGCATTCAATATTATAGTTCAAGGAATTAGAAAGGGCATTAACAGTTTATGTTTTGTTGGCTGAAACATGGATCAAAAGGTGGCTGACATTACCTGAGGTCAAAATGTCATAATTTCCCCGGTGTAATATAGATGAGGGGATCCAGAGGCTTAGAGAGATTGGAATGTTAGAATGGAATTGTGGAAGGCTTTCTCACATTCCCCAGGAAAGTCAATTACACACCTTTTACCAGACTTTGGGAAATAAATTTGTGAGACTAGCTCCATCATTCCTGGAGAGCTCTGTAGTTGCCCTTCTCTATGGGTCAGCTGTTACTATGAGAACTTGTTACTGAGATGGAATCCTTAAATACAATGAGGATTATCAGATCCCAATTTGGCAGAAGCCAGGTAACAGCACTTAATCACCAAAGGCAAGGTGGACATGGCTATCTTAATTGACAGCATACTCAAAGCAGGAGTCAAAATAACTGACTAATTGAGAACTATGGCATTGACTAGTAGATCATGGGGTATCTACAAATACAATAGATGGACAGTCTGCTACATTCTTCTTTGAGCTGTATAAACAGAAGTGTTCTAGGTCAAGGGAATAGAGGTCTAACTTGAATTACAAAAACAGAGAGTCATAGCCCTTTAATCAATTCCCAGACTTGAGAGAGTTTACAGACCCAGAGCCCCTTGAATGAGGGGAAGGCCAGGTCCCTTTGGGGAAGGACCCTGTTATGTTATACTGCCACAAATTTATACTGTTAATCTTCCTCCCAGACTTCCCCAAGGAGACCTATACCTCTTTTACCAGGGTAACTGTGGATTGGGGAAAAGGAAATGATCAGATATATTATGGATTGTTAAAAACTGTTTCAGAAGTGACATTATTTCCAGGGGACACAAAGTGTTCTCTGATCCACCCATCAGAGTGGGGGCTTATAGAGACCAGGTGATCGATGGAGTTCTAGCACAGGTCCATCTCACAGTAGGTACAGTGTATCCCCAGACCCATGCTATAGTTAGTTCCCCAAGTTCAGAATGCATAATTGGAATAGATACACTTAGCAATTGGCAGAATTCCCACCTAGGCTCTCTGTCTAGTGGAGTGAGAGCTATTATGGTAGGAAAGGCCAAGTGGAAGCCACTAGAACTGCTCCTACCTAACAAAATAGTAAATCAGAAGCAATACCAGATATCTGGAGGGATTTCAGAGATTAGTGCCATTCTTAAGCACTTGAAGGATGCAGAAGTAGTGATTCCCACCACATCCCCATTTAACTCTCCTATTTGGCCTGTACAGAAAACAGATGGGTCTTGGAGGATGACAATGAATTATCATAAACTTGACCAGGTGGTGATTCCAATTGCAGCTGATGTTCTGGATGTGGTATCAGGTTGCTTGAGCAAATCAATACATCCCTTGGTCCCTGGTATGCAGCTACTGATCTGGCAAATGCTTTTTACTCAATAGTTGTTAGTAAGGACCACCAGCTACAATTTGCTTTTAGCTGGCAAAGCAAGCAATATACTTTCACTGCCCTACATCAGAATACATCAACTCTCCTGCCCATGTCATAATTCTGTCCACGGGGATATTTGTTGTTTCTCCCTCATACCAGACATTATACTGGTCCATGATATTGATTATATCAAGTTGACTGGACCTAGGGAGCAAAAAGTAGCAACTACTCTGGACTTATTGGTAAGGCATTTGCATGTCAGAGAATGGGAGATAAATGCAACAAAAATACAGGAGCCTTCCACCTCAGTGAAATTTCTAGGTGTCCAGTGGTCTGCAGCATGTCAAGATATTCCTCTAAGGTAAAGGATAAACTGTTGAATCTGGCCCCACCTACAGTCACAAATGAGGCACAATACCTAGTTGGTCTCTGGATTTTGGAGACAGAATATTCTCCATTTGGGTGTGCTACTCTGGTGCATTTACTGAGTGACCAGAAAAGCAGCTAGGTTTGAGTGGGAACTGGAACAAGAGGAGGCTCTGTGAGAGGTTCATGCTGTTGTTCAATAGCTCTGCCATTTGAACATATTATCCAGCAGATTCAGTGGTGCTGGAAATGTTAGTGGCAAATAGAGATGCTGTCTGGGCCTTTAGCAGGCCCCTGTAGGAGAACCACAATGCAGGCCCCTAGGATTTTGGTGTAAGGCCTTGCCATCCTCTGCAGATAACTACTCTCCTTTTAAGAAACACCTTTTGATTTGCTACTACACCTTAGTAAAAGACTGAACACTTAACCATGGGCACCAAGTTACCATTAGACCTGTTGCCTAACATGTGATAGGTATTGCCTGACTCATTAAGCCATAAAGTTGGACATGCACAACAGCACTCCATCATAAAATGGAAGTAGTATATACAAGATAGGCCCAGAGCAGGTTCTGAAGGCACAGATAAGGTACACAAGGAAGTGGCCCGAATGCCCATGACCCCACTCCTGCCACACTGCTTTCTATTTCCCAGCCCAGAGTTACAGCCTCTTGGGGAGTTCCCTACAGTCAGTTGACTAATGAAGCGAAAACTTGGTCTTGGTTTACAGATAATTCTGAATGATATTCAGGTACCACCTGTAGGTGAACAGCTGTAGCTCTGTAGCCCTTTTCTGGGATGCCCCTGAAGGACAGTGATGAGGGAAAATCCTTTCAATGGGCAGAAGTTCAATCAGTTCACATGGTTGTTCACTTTGCTTGGAAGGAGAACTGGCAGAAGGTATATTTTCATACTGACTCAGGGGCTATTGTTAATGGTTTGGCTGGATAATCAGGGATTTGAAATGAGCATGACAAAGAGGTCTGAGGAAGAGGTATATGATAGACTTTTCTGAGTGGGCAAAAGAACATGAGGATATTGCGTCCAATGTCAAACCAGGAGATGACTTCAACAGAGGAAGGCTTTAATAATCAAGTGGATTAAGCACACATTCTGTGATACCAGTCAGTCTCTCTCCCAGCAGCTCCTGTCTTTGCCAAATGGGCTCATGAACAAATGGTCATGGTGGTAAAGATGGAGGTTATTCATGGGCATAGCAATATGGGCTTCCACTCACCAAGGCTGACCTGGTTACAGCCACTGCTGAGTGCCCAATCTGCCAGCAGCAGAGACCCACAGTCAGGCCCTGATATGACACCATTCCCTGAGGTGATCAGCCTGCTACATGGTGGCAGGTTGATTACATTGAACTACTTGTATCGTGGAAGGGGCAGTGATTTGTTCCGATTGGAATAGACACATGCTCTGGAAATGGGTTTGCCTTCCTGCTGGCAAATGCTTCTGCTAAAATTATGATACATGAACTTACAGATCATCTATCCACTGTCATAGTATCCTACAAAGCATTACTTATGATTGAGGAACCTACTTCACAGCAAATGAAATATGAGGCATGCTTATGGAATTCTCTGGTCTTAAAATGTTCCCCCATCGTCCTGAAGCAGCTGGATTGATAGAATGGTGGAATGGTCTTTTGAAGACCCAATTAAGGTACCAACTAGGTAGCAATATCTTGCAGGGCCAGGGCAATGTTCTCCAGGAAGTTGTGTATGCTTTGAATCAATGTCCAATCTATTGTGCTGTTTCTTCCATAGCCAGGACTCACAGGTCCAGGAATCAAGGGGTAGAAATGGGAGTGGTACTACTCACTATTAACACTAGTGATTCACTAGGAAAATTTTTGCTTCATGTCCCTTCAACCTTGAGCTCTGCTGGTCTACAGGTTTTAGTTCCAGAAGGAGGAGTGCTTCTACCAGGAAACAAAAGAATGATTCCATTGAAGTAGAAGCTAAGACTGTTATCAGGTCACTTTGGATTACTCATGCCCCTGGATCAACAGGCAAAAAGGGGATTTACTTTACTGGCTGGGGTGATATACCCTGGCTATTAAGAGGAAATAGGACTGCAACTGTACATAGTAGGTAAAGAAATGTTTTCCTGGAATACAGGACATCTTCTAGGATGTCTCTTAGTACTACCATGCCCTGTGTTTAAAGTCAATGGAAAACTCAACAGTGCAATCCAGCCAGGACTACCAAATGGCTCAGAAACTTCAGGAATAAAGGTTTGGGTACCCCATCAGGCAAAATCTATGGCCATCTGAGGTGCTTGCTGATGGTAAAGAGAACATGGAATAGGTAGTGGAAGCAGGTAGTGATAAATATGAACTATGGCCATGTGACCAGTTACAGAAATGAGGACTGTGATGGTGTGAATATTTCTTCCTTGATTTTTAATAAATATGTGTGTATTTGTACATAAAGCAAATATCTCTTTCCTTCTCTATTTCATCCTCTTTATCATGACATAAGTTCTGTTCATGTTATACTGTTTAAGTTGTAGGATATCAAGTTTATGAGTGAATATTACCCAAAGACTTGCACCCTATTATGGAGACATTTGGTGTGTTTCTGGTTGTACATGAGACAGTTGAGCATTGTTAGCCAAGAAAAAATATGTCCATTATTGTATTCTATTTAGAGATTAAGCATGGTTTAAGGTGATATTTATAGCTGCCGGTTTGACAAGAAGTGTACCGTGATGGTCAGGTTCATGTGTCAACTTGGCCAGTGATGGTGCCCAGTTGTCTGATCAAGAAAATACTGGTCTATCTGTTGGTGTGAGGACATTTCATGGACTTAAATGATCAGCACATTGATTGCATCCACAGCTGATTACATCTGCATCAGTTAAGGGGAATGTCTTCTGCAGTGACTGTCACTTAATTCAATCACTGAAAATCATTTGAAAAGAATTCAGAAGAGAAAATCACTTTTCCACTTCAGCCAGCTAGCCTCTCCTGGCAAGTTCTTTGAAGACCTTCATTGGGGATGCCAACTCACAGCAAGTCATACAGAATTTGGACTCTTATGTCCCCATAGTTGCATGAGACACTTTTATAAATCTCATATTTACAGTTATCTCCTGTTGTTTCTGCTCCTCTAGAGAAACCTGACTAATACAGTAGTTCCTTAAATTATCAACTGACCAAAGAGATCTCTATCTCATTTATTCTTTTTTTTCCCTCGTTCCTTTCTTTCACACACAGCCACCATTCAATGAAATTCAAAGTTGTTACCACTTTGGATTTCTTTCCCTATTGTGCCTTTCTTGCCTTCCTACTATTTTTACTAGTAGGAAGTACTTCTTCTTGGCATAATGTTGATCCTTTATAAAGAAACATTTGTATTTTCCAAAATTATATCAGTGAGTATTCATTCTATAATTAAAATCTCATTGCCAAATATAATACTTGGTGTCAGTATTCAACCATACCCTGCTAATGGGAATCATTTCAAAAGATTCTTAAATAAGAATCAGAGGTTGGTGCTATCATGTGAGACTAAAAGCCTAGGCATATTCTAGTCAGTATTTTCACTTTAGTTTTAGATTTAGAAACATTATGAGCCACTGCATAAAAATGAGTGGGTGAATACACAACTTTATTAAAAGGAAATTGATATATTAAAAGAGAAGATCAAAGAGAATATTTTAATAAAAGCACAGTGGGAGAAGAGAGCTAGACTTTATACATTTTGCTGCCTAAGGAAAATAATCAGCTTTCTGATTTCCCTTACTAAATGAATTTCAAGGACTTAATTTTTGGTTGCATTAAAATCTATCTCCTACATTTATAACTCTTATTTGTAAGTCATTGCTGACATGACACTGTTTTCCCCCATATGATTGGAAAACAATAGAAAAATGACCTTTTATGAAATAGGCAAAATTCTTATAGCACAAACTAAACTAAAAATGTGATATTCAACTCCACCATTTAGGTATCATTGCCTAAATATTTTGGTATATTTTTACTAGTCTTTCTATAAATATACATATAATAGGAATTATACAAATATATATTATAAATTGTCATATGCAGTTCATTATTACTGTATTGTTACTCTATGTCTATATCATTCAATATGCTTCAAATGAATGAATTTTTATTGCTGTCTATTTTATGAATACTCCATGATTTATTTCAGCATTACTTTACTATTAAAATTTAGATTGTTTTAATAATCTCCAATTATAAACATACTGTGATAAGTATATTAATCAACATTCATAATTCTCTCTGATAATATCCTTAATATAAACTGATAAAATGGAAATACTGGGGTAGCATTGTATGAATACTTTAAGGATTTTGAAACAACTATCAAAGCTTTCCCTGTTATGATTAAAGCATATTATATAGTGTTCTTATAAGACATACTATATAGGTATATATTAAAACATACACACATTTTTAATCTATATGTGTGCATATGCCATCTGGTTTTTATATCTATTTCTGACACTGGACTAGAATGAACCCTGGCTCAGACAAGCCCAGGCAGGCCAGTTGAGTTTCACATGGCTGCTTTGGCTCCTACCTCAACCCCTTTTCCAAATACTTCTCAAGGTCCAGTAATCCTCTGGTCATGAACTCCATGGAAGATTATTACAAAGCTGTAAAATGAAAAAAGAATTCTGGTTAATTAGCTTTCATTTTCTTTCCTTCCATTGTGTAATGCTTTAAAGGGTTTGCTGCTTTAATTTAAAATCCCTTACAAAGGCAACTGGGCATTTGCCATTTTTTTAATATTCTCTAACTTTCTAATCCTTTAAACTCTGTCCAACAGCTTTACATATCACATGATTCTGGTTAAAAGCCTCTACTAATACTTGATGACATTATGTTCACCACTGATTATATCAAAATAAGTTGGTTACCCCATATATTAAAAATTTACTAAAGCTTAAAAATGTTGACTTCCTCATCTCCCCTTTTGATAAAAAAGATTCATCAAAACATCTTTTTTACTGTTTTGAGTTATCTTTGGAAATGGCTGAGATTTATTTTCATATACTTTATAATCACAAAGTCACTGTATTTTTAAAGAAATTAATATGATTAAGATTAATTATCCTGTTAGAAATAATTCTACACTAGTCCAGACCCTTATTATTTCTTATCAGGATGATTTCAAATGCTTCTCTTGCCCTACTGAGGATGATTGTGTGTGTGTGTGTGTGTGTGTGTGTGTGTGTGTGTGTGAGATTGTGATCCTGTACTGATTAAAATGCTCAAATGACTGGTCACTTTTGTCATATATATATATATGTGGGGTTTTTTTTTAGTTGCCACAGTACAACATTGTAGAGAAAGCAGAGATTAGGTTGGTAGAATCCCCACTTTAAGATGTAAGCTATGTAATCATGAGAAAATTATTTTAACCATATAAATTTTAGTGCCTTTATTTGTCAAATAAGGGTAATGAGTCACATATCTACTATAATTGTTCTAGTAATTAAGTCAGATAATATGTTCAGTAAGCCTGGCATAGATAAATGTTTCTTCAACTTTTCCATCAAACTACCTTTGACAACAGAGAAGAATAGTTGGGTAGTCCCAGAGATTTGGAAGAGAAATGCTTAGCAGCCTGCTGCTATCTCTGAAGACTCATCCTAACTTTCCAAGTTAATTTCTCATTCTACTTCTCAATGTGCTACTGGACAAAGGCTGTGGATTCCTTTGTCTGATGCACTCAATAACTAATTCCTGAAACACTGCAGTTTCAAAAAGAGAAAAGTTTATTATTAGGTGTACAGTAGGAGCTCAGATGGCCTATTGGCCCAAAATCTGCCTCCCTGAACTGCAGTAATTCTTATGGCCTTATTAGAGAAAAGATGGGCAGGGTTTAGGATAATGAGCACAATGGCCCCAGATGATGTAATTAGAGGTGATCTACTTATTGAACATGTGCAGATTGATTACATGCTTAGTCACAGAATATATGTAAGAAAATGATGAATGAAATATAGGTGACTTGTAGGTTAAAATCTAAGCCACAGTGTATGTCAGGCAGGCCCATTTTGGTTAGGTTCAGTCTCAGTTATCAAAATAACTTTGGACTTCATTAATAAATATTAGGGGCTGTCTTTAGTGATTACAAGACTCTAAAGTTGAAAAACTGGATAATTGAGTACAAAGGAAGGTTAGTAATAAGGTTTTTACAATCACGGGGACAGAAGATAAAGGCTCTACAATCATTATCAGAGATCAAGGCACTTGGATTACAACGTAGAGATTTCAGGTATTTCCCTCTTTCTACTCCAGTATACCAGAATGCAAAAAGGAATATTATATAATGATTCAGTAATCACAAATCATTTCCTAAATCCTGATTTCTCAGTTACAAATGTATTTTTGCTTTTTATATAGTCTCTGAAGTCTCATCCTAACTTTCAAGTTAATTTCTCATACTCCTTAATATATCACTGTTTATTTTTATATAAATATGATGCATTTCCAACTACCACCCCCACTCCCAAATCCTAGATTAAATTCAATAATCCAGGAAAGGGCACCCTGTTTGTGTTTTTTTGAAAAGTAAAAACATTCACATATGTTAATTATTATTATTATTATTATTATTATTTCATACCAAGTTTGCCAAACCTGGCCACACTTTCAAAGCCTTATCTTCACTCAGTTTACCTCGCATGCCATTCACACTTTATGTCTCAGCAATGCCATATTCTCAACATTCTCACCACTCTCCATCCCCTTTCAAGCTGCTGTCCTTGCGGTGTATTACATAGCAGACTGTCTCTAACTACATTGGGAAAATTCTTATTTGTGGCAAATTCTTACTCAGTCTTTGATTATCCTGGATTAACATTTATATTAATCAATTTTCCTTAAAAATTCAGGTATACTTGAGAACTAAAACACATCAAGCCAGTTTTCAACATCTCAGCATAAAACAAATGATAGCTCCTGCATGAAGCTGAAGTTGTTATTGTTTAAGCAGAAATACCTTCCTTTAGGGAATTTAATATTTTCACCTCATGTGATTTTTGAACCACAGAGAGAAAGAAATGTGAGATAACTAACATTTACTGAGTGTCATTACCAAGGATAATCATGGCATGAGGCATTAATACTCATTAGCAACCTTAACCTTTTTATTAGTTCAAAGAGATAAATAGTGTCATTTATCAATAAAAATTTACAGATACTGGCTTTATATCTCTGAGAAACTGATTCATTTCTTTCATTGCCAGATAGCTAAAGATGATTAGAGTAAAACATTTTTGGTTCTCACAGTTAACTTCAATCTTCAATTCTTCCTCTATCTGTCATTAAAATAAGCACAATGATTGCTCTTCCTTCTCACCAGTGTCAGGTAGCATATAAGAGTCACAAAGAGGTGACTACATGTCAAGTTTTTCCAAGGTCTTCTCACATTTCAAGGGTAACCCAGTATTAGTAATGTTGAAATATTAATGAAGAGAAATATAGAGATTTAATAGCAGACAAAAGCACTGTAGCTATATTGATAAATGAATTAATATATGCAAAGTTCTAAGAAAAGGATCTGACACATTGTAGGCTCTATATAAATATTAATGATTACTATGGCAGTCATTAAAATGTGTTTTCTAAAATTAGAAGACATCTCAGTTGACAGTTCTTTAATTTCATGGTCATACATGTTTATAAATTTAGATTTGGGTAGGTTCCAGTGGCCTATCAATCTTATCCAAACCTTAGTAGCCTTTCCAGCTTTTTTTGTTGTCATCCTCAGCTGATAAGTTAGGGTATCCCTCATGACAGCAAGATGGCTCTAGCATTTCCTAGGACTGCATGCAAGCATAGTGATATCCAGTGGTGAGTAACATTTCCTTCTGTGTGGCTTTCTTCATTAGGGTGGGATAACCTTTTCCTGAAAATCTCATTGGACAATATTAAGTTCTTTGCCCAAGTCTAAGCCAATAACTATTAAAGAGAATGGAATTTTGTATGGTCAGCTAAAATCCATTGTAATTCAACCAGTGAGGCTTGGAGTTGAATTGTGTAAGTTGAAGAAATTTATCATATTAGGCCTTGTCAGCAAAGAAAAAGAGAGCTAGAGATGGTGGTGAGAATGATGAATCATTTTGGGGTGGGAGACTGGCAGTGTCTTCCATAATATTTTTAGAAATTCTTAGTATTAAAATTCAGCATACCTCCTAAAGTGGATAATGTTGGTCTCTTATCCAGAAATGTTTGGGTCCCCTTTCTGGGAACCATGTGTCCATTCTTTAGGTTCTATGTGCTTTAATGTTCAAGATGGCAGCTGCAAACTTCGAAATACTGCCTATCAGAGTCTATATGGGCAGCTTTTGTCCATAGGGGTGTCCCATAACTAATGAATGGCTAATCTAGGATTCAACAGTCCAACTCCCATTGCTTTAAATGGGAAAACCTCTGAGGTGCATTTACTTTCCAGAGCTCTCCATAGGATCAATATGAGCCTATTTCACTTACCTGAAATCACATCCTTGATTGGCTTCTTCCCCTTTCCTTTATTGCTTCCCACATTTTCCTACTGTTTTTTTTATTATTATTACTGTCCAGGAAAATACTGATGTCCAATTCCCCATTTTTTAGGAGGAAGAGGAAACATTGTAGGGAATTGGCTGGGAATCGAACCCAAGTCTCCCACACAGCAGCCAGAAGCCATGCCACTGAACTAATTAATGGAAAGCCCTAATGGTTTTTATGGGAGAATTTCCTTAATAAATCACTTGTTCTCAAATACTGGGCTCCTGGTTGACATAAGATGGCTCCAGAAATGTTTACTAGTGCATTCAGTATTTTCTCATTTTTTTAAATACAGTAATCACATTTATAACAGCTCCGATGTAATATTAGGACAAAGAAAGTTATGCAAGTTAAAATAAGCATTTTCTCAACTCAATTTATTAATTTAAAATATTTATACTGTCATTTTCATAGCTGGACTATTTTATATCTCACCATTTATCTATATGTAATAATCTATAAAAATGTTGAAACAGCTTTTTGAATGGATTAGGGGAAGATTCTATAAGAATTGTGAGGAGCTTGATAGAGAAGCCTTAGAATGCTTTGAAAAGACTGGAAGTGTGGAATCTAAAGATACCTCTAATGAGGCTTTAGACAGAAATGATGAACATGATATTCCAAACTGGAAAGAATACATTCTTTATAGATGGAAAGCAGAAATTGAGAGAAATGAACATGGATATTTAGCAAAAGAAATTTCCACTAAATGTGGAACATGCAGTCTGTCTGCTCCTTGAAGCTTACAGTAAAATGTGAAAGGAAAGAAGTAAGTTGAGAACTGAACTCTTGGGTACAAAAAAACCCAGAAATTGGTGTTCTGGAAAATTCTGGGCTTCCAGAAAGAGATACCCCTGTGAAAAGGGCCCCCTTTCAAGATTTATCCAAGCATGGAGGTAGTCAGCCATCACAGGGCAGATGGAGATTATTAAAAAATTGGAGATGGAGTTATTAAAAAATGATTCATGGAACGTTCTTTTGTCTAATGGGCATGATTCCAGCATATTGCATAGAAAACTAAGAACAGTGTTGTGGGATCTGTATAAATAAAATCACTGCCAATCTGGACTAAATGGGACAAACAAGGGACAAAGTGAAGGAAAAGGTCTTCAGAGACAGAACCATGGAGGCTAAGGTCTGGATCCAGGAAACCTGGGGCCAGGAGAGTAGACGGACCCATACACCTGAAAAGAGTGTGTTTGCCCCAAAAGCAGAGGGTAGGCCTTCCGTTTCATTGCTTAGGAAGTGTTGTGCCACCTCGGACCTCAGAGAGGGTAGAGTGCATAAGTCAGAGAGTATGGAGAGCCTGACTGCCACCTCAGTGTTCTGGAGGGGTTGAGCAGGTTCTCCGGAGATGGCAGCAATTCCAGGTGCTGCCCTGAAGTATGGAGAGAGTGGGGCCAAGAAAAGGTGGTCCCCCTCAATAAGCCCCAGTGTTGCAATTCACTGGAAAGTGAATGGGACTTGGAAAGGATGGGACTACTGCTTTATAAGGCATCAAGAATAAATGACTTTCAGACTTTGAAATCTAATGGTGTTTACCCTGCAGGTTTTATGAACTGTTTGGGAGCTTTGACCCCTGTGTTCCTTCCAAACTCTCTCTATGGAAATGGAAACATGTACATTAGGATGTCTATCCTTTGTATATTGGGAGCAGATAACTTGTTCTGAGTCTTATAGGTCCACAACCAGAGGAGAATTTTTGCCTCAGGACAGAACATGCCTGTAGCTGACTTGGAAGAGAATTTGTACTGGTTTTAACTTTGTATTGTATTTGTATTATATATACTGAAATGTTTTAAGGCTTTGTGATATTGTAATGGAATAAATGTATTTTGCACATAAAAAATGTATTTTGGGGGTTCTGGAAGGTAGAATATACCAGTTTGAAAATATTATGCACCCCAGAAAAGCCATGTTTAATCCTGATTCAATCTTGTGGAGGCAGCTATTTCTTTTAATCCTGATTCAAAATTGTAGGTGGAAACTTTTGATCAGTGATGTGGCCCACCCAATTGTGGATGTGACCTTTGATTAGATGGAGATGTGACCCCACCCATCCAGGGGAGTCTAAATTAGTTTACTGGAATCCTTTAAAGAAGGAAACATTTTCAAGAGAGCCAGAAATGACAGAAACCTCAGAGTTGACAGACAGAGAGCCTATAGAATGGACAGAACTGACACAGAGAACTGACATAGATGCTGACACTTGGAGAAGAGACATGGATGTTTGGAAATGCTTGCACCCCAGCAGATGTCACTATTTGATATTAAGCAAGCCAGAACCTGGAGAGAACCAAGGGAAGCTAAGGGATGAAAGTTAGTCCTGAAGAAGCAAAGTGAGGAACCCTCACAGGAACAGAGGCTGAAAGCAATGGAACCCAGAAGCAAGGGAAAAAGTGTGACTTCCCATCTGACAGACGTGTTCTAAATGCATTTACCCTTCTTGAATTAAGGTGTCTTTCCCTAGTGGCCTTAGTTTGGACATTTTCATATCCTGAGAACTGTAAAATTTTAACTTATTAAATTTCCTTTTTAAAAGCCCTTCCAGTTCTGGTATATTGCATTTCAGTAGCTTGCAAACTAATACAACATTTAAATGATTTATGAGGCAAATACACTTCACTAAGTTCTTGTCATAATTAGGCTTTGGACACAATAAATGAGAAGTGAATTATCAAAAAGGAAAAATAACTTAATGGAAATTTTAACACTAAGATTAACTACTGTTATTTGTCTTAAGATACATTTACTTTTCTAAAAGTTTCAAATATAGTATGTCACACACACGTATATATTTATAGAAAATTGTCTTATTTGAGTTTGGTGGGCATGTAGTGAATAGAATTGGCATATTTTATTTGCAGAGGCTTATTTTTCCACCTTACATTTTATTTTTCTTTTATTAACTTAGGTTTCAAGAACAGTTATAGACTTATCAACTTGTGACCCTCCTCATTCACTAATGCACTATTTTAGGAAATAAGCACTCAGTAACTATTTTGAAAAGTTAGAGATATATAGAGTCCAGTTCTATTACAGATCACAGTTATACATTCATGAATCACTCCAGTACTTTGCAATTCATTATCAAATGATTTCATCAGCAAATAGCACTTGCTTACTCTTCCCCTTCAAAAGAACAGGATCTAACAAGGTCTGTACTCCGAAACTCTCTAAGAGCTTTAAAGACTGCAGTTACTCTTAAAATAAGACATTTCCTTTGGTGACGACCTCATTTGAAAGGTCAAGGAGTGAATAGGAAATCCTTAAAGTTGAGATGGTATTGCCAAGAGAGGGAAGGAAATTACTTACTGCATTATTTTCAAAGGACTTTTTTGTTTGAAGGTCAGATTAGGGCTTTCCAGCTTCCGTTTTTGCCCTCATTAAATCTTTCACAAGAACAAAATGCATCTCTTGCTTGCTTCCCCAATTTATGGAAGTCAGATTCCTATGCTTCGTGTGTATTTCCTTTAGAGAATTTAAATGAAGAATAACAATAATTGTTATCTAATTTAAACAACATCACATAGAGTTAATTTTCTTAAAATTATCAAGGCTTAAATTTGTCTATATCAAACATGCTTTTATTTGAAACATTATTTTATTTGAAATTTTGTATATAAGATATTAATATAATTTACTCTTTCTACATTTTTATCCAGATATATTGGCACGATAGAAAAATAAAGTTAAGAAATATTTCATTGTGGAAATATTTTGTAACCTTTAAAATACATTTTACTATAAACTTTTATTAGTTATAGCCACAAACATTTTTGAAGGCAAGGTGTATATCAGAATGACTGTAGTGTTTTGGTATGAAGGAGATACACACATACAAATAATACAAATAAACATAAGATATAAATATAAAGAAACATAGGATACATTTCCTAAAAGAAGTACTATGGCTAAGGCAGTTTGAGGAAGGTGGTCACTGGGGGAATCAGGAAGTTCTTGAGAGTTATCTGAACAAGCATTCACATTTCCTAACCCTGAGTGGTTCTGCAATGGTCAATTTTATATGTCAATTTATGGTTATGGGTAGATTATGGTTTCCAATTGTTTGGTTAAACACCAGCCTAGAAGTTGTTGTGGAGGTATTTTGAGGATTGTCTCAGCATCTGTAATTTGTTGTCTTTAAAGTAAAGAAGATTGCCTTCCATAAAATGGGTCAACCTCATCCAATTAACTGGAGGTTTTAAAAGCAAAGAACTGAGGGTACCAAAAAGAAGAATTACTACCTTAAGATAATACTGTCTCTTCCTTACTGATTTTCCAGTCCCTGCTCCCCTGCAGATTTGGGACTCAGGACTTCAATATCAATTCTTACTGGAATAGCCTGCTGGATTCTTTTAAAATATCTGGGCTCAAGACTTCAACATAACCCTTACTTGGATTTCCAGGCCACTGACTTGTCTACAGATCTCAGATTTGCCAGGCCCCACAATTGCATGAGTCAATTCATTAACATATTTGTGGAAATATTTTGAAACGGATTCCAGAGAGTCCATGTTCTAATTGACAATCTACAGCGTGAACTTCATTAAGAAAATGATCAAGTGGAAATATCTGAGAAGGATAATTTCATTTTCAAAACCATTTTAGAAAGATAAAGCTAACAGTGATATGTGTATGAGTTTGGAAAAGAAGAAACTTAGTCATGGTGAAAAGTCAGATTGTGATTATAATAGGCTAGAAATGCTTATTCAAGATGGTGAGATTGGTAACAGCCACAGAATGGATTTGGCAGACATTGATAAAGGATTAGAATGTAGAGAAGACTCTTAAATACATGGTACCTTCCTGGAGAGCATGTTGGGATGAAAGGAAGGTGTAATAGTAGTTACAATCACAATCAATGTGTATTGAGAGTTTCTGATGTACTATGTGCCAGGTACAATTCTGAGAGTCAGGTACTATTTTAAGAGCTTTACATGGATTACGTCTTTTAATTCTCATGACATTTCTCATGTTAAAATCCATTTTGTGATAAAAGAAACGAAAGCAGAGAGTTTAAATAATTTGCTCCAAGTTACCATGTTATTAAGTGATTTGAATACAAGTGTCACTTCAGAGTTAGGGCTCTTAACACTCTATAATGCTTTTATGAAGAGCTTAATATGTTCAGTTCTGGATATTTAGATTTGGAAAATGCAATGCAGTAGACCTTTCAATGCTTCCCAAAGCGAGGTTGAGTTATAATTCTCTATAGAGTACCAAAAAAATAGGACATGCAAGGAAAACGGTTGACTGGATTTAGAAAAAGATTATCTGCTGTTAATTCCATAGAATGTTCTGAAAATAAATGGACACTGAACTGTCTTAACATTTTGTTGTAAACAATACTGGAAACTTAATATTTTAAGAAATTGGAAAATGTTAATTGGATAAAATGGTCATATTCTAAATGTGAAATGCTAGGTCAAGGAAATGAAGGAAGTTGCTTTCAATAGCAGATGTGATTAAACTTGTTTACAAATTCCACTTTTGTTTCCATTGGTTTATTTTTCCTCTTCATTCCTAGTTGAAGGTGTCCATAATTATCTTGAGAAGTGTCAATAACAAAGCTTCAAAGTGGTAAAACAAATCCCTGAGTACAAACTGTCAGTGAGAGCATCACATTTGTGATTTTTGTATCTGTTTTCCACAGTGTCATAATATACGTCTTCTTTTTCTCATACCGCCTCATGTTAACTGAGGTATGAATGAGCCAAATCTGTGTTTTCCAATCACTTATTTTCATAAGCAAAACTTGACTCTGATGTTTGTCTTAAGTTTTCTTCTGAGCTTATACTATTTTGTATTATGTTTAACAGAAACAGAGAAAAACTGCAAATGCATTAACTTGATAGTTCATTTTTTGCTTATTTTCTGAAATAAGTGTAAGCCTAGATCTTGCCACATCATTTAAATTGCAGTAACAAATATTCCAAAAGCCCATCTCATTTAGAGGTTCTTGTTTTTTTTTTGGTATGCTATATGCCTGGAGTCACATTTCATTCTTTTTCCATTTGAGTATCCTGTTATTGCCACACCGTTTTTTAATTTTTGCTTGTTTTTCCTTTCTTTCTTTGCTTGTTTGTTTGTACTCGGAAGTGCATAGGCTGGGAATTGAACCTGGGTCTCCTGCATGGCAGACCAGAATTCTACTACTAGCTACCCTTGCACCCCCCCCATTTAGTTGTGAGTTAAATTTTTTAAATCAAATTATATTAACATTCCATTTTACATACATTTATGACTGTAAGACGCCTTAAATTATTTCTGGAAATATCCAACATGCAGGAGAAAAGTGAGGAATATAATTTATGAAAATAATTAGTATGAATTATTTTTACTATTAATTGTTATCTAATAATTTCTATTTTTGTATTAGGAAACAATTATTGATATGTCTGTTTAAAAATCTAGACAAATGAAAATGGAAATATGAAGTGGCATCATAGGAAAAGCAGAGAATTGTATAAAGATAAACCAGACTTTAACTCTTTGAGCATCATAATTGCATTTTCATAAAGAATAATTATGAAGATTACGGTAAATGGCATAGTGCAGTATAAATGTGTACATCTTTATGGACATACCGATAAAATTAAACAAAATCAATCAGATGCATATTTCTTATATTCTACAAAATTGAAGATAATAGAGAACAACCAGAAGACTTATGAATCTTAACTAATAGGAGTGACGAATTTATTTGTCAGTGGCAACTCATGCTATATTTGCAAAGCATAGCCATGAATCAGAGATTTAATTCCAGACGTTTTCTTGTTATGCGGAAGCTGTAATGGCATATTTCAATTTGGAAAACACACCAAGAAGTGGTTTGTCAGAGTCCAACATTACAGGCTACGTTAGGTGAGGATTATTGACATTAAGTATTAATCTGGGAGAAAGGTTTCAGTTCAGAAAGAACTTTGATTTTGCGTTTCACTATTATTTGCTGGCCAACTTCAAACAATTAAATTGAGCATAGATTTTAAATGGGAGAACCTGTCAGGAAGTGCCTTCATTCTAAATTTTATTCTTTTCACGTGAATTAAAATCAGTTCCTCTTTATTTCCAGTAAACTCTGTAGCATGCACAACTTTTTCACCAGATAAGATGTAGATACAGAAATGCCATACATTTGTGAACTGAATCGTATCCTCCACAATAACATGTTCATGTCTCAATGTTTTCATACAGAGACTTGTAAAACCATCATTTCAGAAATGACTTTTTGGTAATGAGCTCAGTGAATGAGGGAAAAAAGAAAGGAGAGTGAGTTCAAGTTTCCAAATCTATAGATATTTCAATAACCAGGGGGAAAAAATAAGCACAGCATCTTCTTGTAAGAGAATCCTTAGGTCCAAAATGAATGTAAAAAGATATAACAACATTTC
Source organism: Myrmecophaga tridactyla (assembly GCA_004026745.1). Classification (NCBI taxonomy): domain Eukaryota; kingdom Metazoa; phylum Chordata; class Mammalia; order Pilosa; family Myrmecophagidae; genus Myrmecophaga; species Myrmecophaga tridactyla. The sequence goes on along the minus strand of PVIY010012409.1, from coordinate 40,224 downwards.
AATGAAAACTAACTTTAGGAATGAAGATACAATATAATAACATTATTTCCTGGTACCAGCAAAAGACTCCACAATAATCTCATTGCATAGATGTTTGTAAAATATATGAACCAATTACTGTCATTGAAAGGAATGGATCCTATGCTGTTTTATTTTAAGCAAAGAGAGTGGGCACTAATGTGACACGAGTCTGCAATATTCCAACCTGCGGCAATAATAATAACGATTTTATTATTTAGAAAAACATTGTATATATTAATATTTTACAGTTTCTCTCTCTCTCTCTCTCTGCCTTTCTCTTTGTTTCTGTCTCTCTCTCTCTTTTCCTCACAGTAATTTGTGAAGAAAGAATGTTGGACAACATGACTTTTATAAGGTTTTACCCAAGGCTTAGGTTACATAAGTCTGGCTAAGTTCATTTAGTACATGAGAAAATTGAGCATTTGACACATCAAATGGTTTACTCAAAAACACATGTGAAAGGCAACAGAGTGAGGTGTGAGATGCTATTGACTTCTGACCCACTGTCACTGTCATTGTTCTCCTACTGTCCTTCATCTTGTTTATTTATCATCTCAAATGCTGAAATCACCAGTACAAAATTCACCCAAATCCTCAACCACTTTGAAAGTAAATAACAAAATATCAGGTATTCAAAAAAGAAAAGTGTTAGTTATACTTTCCTCCTCACAGTACCACTTTTTACATTTTCTTACTTATCTATTTAAAACACGGAACTTCAAAACTAGTGTACCTGTAATTTCTGTGGCCTGAAAATATATATTAAAAAGAAAAAGCCAGGATAATAACCATACAACTTTCAGGCCTCTCACCTCTTCCTGAGTTTGTGGCAGCTGCATTTCACTTATTGTATGGTCCTCTATAGGACTGAAATTCACCACTAACTGATCACCATTGATTTGTAAGTTAGTACTGCTTTACCTTCCCTGGTGCAGCATAATCTGGTCATTTCTTAGCAATATTCTATTAAAATAAGAAATTTTGTTGCCTGAGACAATCTCTATAAAGGACTTTACCCTTATTTCAGGAGTCGGACATAATATCTTGTCTTACCTCAACACATAATATCTTGTCTTACATATTTAGTCCTCCAGAAATTAAAGGAGGTGTAATTTATTGATTAAATTACCTTTTTACATTATTTTCATTATACGTGTTGTTTTTGCTATGTTATGGGACTAAAATATTTTATTTAAGATACATATTTAATATTTAAATCTGGTAATAAACATAATTCCACTTGCCCATATTTCCATAATATATTTTCAAAAGCATAATATGTTGCACAGGGATTATTTGTGTGCATAATGAAGACCTGTCCTTAGGCCTAAACTGTGCAACTTCAGTAATTCAGATATCTTTTGGTATGTATAGAATAGGAGATATATGGTATAGAAAAAAACTTTGGGAAGTTATGATTACCATTAAATCTCTTTTCTGCATCCCATTAATGGGGCAGAGATTAGGGAAGCTGGGAGATAGAACAATATTCATTTCTATTTCCTATGCGCTAAAGAGTTAACATGTAGTATGCAATTTAATACTTTTAACAATCCTATAAAGTATATGTTATAGAAAGTTCTCTATTGCATATGAGAAGATTTCAACTTCCAGAAGTTAAAAAACTCTCCCAAGGTCATTTTTGAATAGAATACAATAATGTAAGTTATACAATTAGCAATGGGCATGACACACAGGGTCAAGAGTGCTTGAACTAGCATGTGTGCATGTGTGCATAAGTCTTTTTGTGCCCCCTGTTAAAAAGGAAATTAAGAGAACATAAGCCAGTGCTCTTTTTGATGCAGCCCAGAAGCAACATAAGTGGGTATAAAAATGTTTGTTCTGATTAACTTCAGCAGGAACATGGAAGAGGGCAGTTTAAGTGTCCCAGGAAACGCACTTTATAACCAGAGGGAGAGGGCTTTTCAATGTGTTGAAGTGTCAACGATGGACAATCTGTAAGAAATTGAGAATAACACGTATTTGTTTTTTTTACTGTTTTGCTTTATTTTTGCAATATATTATCCCAGACTGTTGAATAGAGAATCGTTGAGATAAGTATTAAGTAAAAATCACATTATTATGTGTTGAAATAGATAAATTTGCTTGTTCTCCCTTTGTCAGATGTTGTTTGGATGGAGAAAACAACATATATAAACAGCTTGCATAGCACCTGGCAAATCATAAGTGCTCTATAGATCTACACTCCCTTTCCTTCTTTGCTTTCTCTTAAATTAAATAGAACTACATGAGATATTTTCAGATCAGAAGACTTCTTATTTCAGTGACTAAGAGTTTGCCAAAGTTTAGGCATATGGCTACTCCTTGCATGCTAGTAAATGGTGACCTTTTTGTTTAGAGTTATTGATCAAGGGATTTTAATTTTGAATTTACACTAAATTACAGTTTCTTCTAGGCATTCTTCCTAAGCATCAAATGGTTCTCTAAGTCTCTTCACTGTAGAAAGCATGCTATGTTTAATTTAGTTGTTGTGTGGGTGTACTGTGTGCATGTCAAAAGACAAAACAACAACTGAGAACACATTTGTATGTTATTCTGTGTTCACCACCCATTGGAAAAGGAAGATATTCAGGCATTTTGTAATGTCTACTTCTCATGATCTTCTGAATGGGCCCATTTGAAGTAATCACATCTTTAAAGACCTATTTCCAAAAAAGGTCACATTCATGAGATAAGGAGTTAGAACAAGCACATATTTTTTTGGGGGGACACAGTTGAATCCATCGCAGTAATCTGCAGTTTTCTTTAAAAATATGTTTGTTTTATAAATTTTCTTCCATAAATGAAGCACCTTGCTTTCTGGATATAAATAACCCTTTAGATAATAAATATAGAATGCTAATTATAGGCCTAGGATTTAATTATTTAACTGATTTGATACCTTTATAATAATGGCATCAGGCAGATGGCCTTTTAATCATACACATCTTAAAAGGTACCACTATATCAGAGGCAAATTGGGTAGTCTGCAGTATCATGTCAACACCTTATGTTGGTGATCACAAATGTCAGATTTCTACAATTATCAGAAAAGATATTTCTATCTTTCTGTCTGAAATATGAGATTACATGATTATTTGACAGTGTCTTCCTACTGTGGGGAGTAAAAGGCAAAAGAAACAAAGAGAATTCCCTCTCTTTCATATTATTCTCAAAAAAACTGGAGCTGTTTGAATTCCAGCTATGCCACTTGCTTGCCATGTCTTGTTCCTCTCTCAGCTGACGTCCTCATGAATACAATGTGGATAATAATAATAATAATATTTCCTAGGTGGTGTGATGAGAGGTTTCAGCTTGATAATGAATATATGAAGTATTATCTAATAAGTATCTGGCACATAATGCATTGTCTGGATATATTAGTTATTCCCCGTCATTCTCTATGAATGATGCTGTCCATGAGTGGCATCAGTGAAATGATGCAGGTCAGGAAAATACTGGTATGCATTTGCTCTTGGTGATTATACTCTGATGCTCCATGGGTGCCACTCCTGCTCCAACAATACCAGCTACTGGAGAAGACACTGAAGAGAAGTAATGGGAGAAGTTCTTCCTTTCTGTGTTTTCTAAGATGATCATTTCCAAACTTGACTCTACAAATTTAAGATTCCTGAGTCACAACACAGGAGATTCTGATTCACTATATCTGGGTTGATCCTTGGGAATCTAAATGTTTAGCATGTTTTTCAGGTGATTCTAATAATGAGTATCATTGGTCATCACTTTTCTAAGACACTGAATTCAACCTAAACTTATGATTATCTTTGCAGAGTAAATAGGGTGCTTTTGTTTGAAAGGTCAGAGCAAATAGGGTACTCTTATTTGAAAGGTCAGCTAGGGACTATCAGTTTAAAGAAAATTCTGTGTCCATACTGCGATCTTGAAGTAAACTGTCATTACAATGTACATGGTCATAAACTCCTGCCTTCTAATTTCTCTCTCCAATGCTGCCTTCATTAAAAATACTTACTAAGTGCATCTGGAATAAAGAACCTGTTTCATCAGCATTACAGATGATGCCTTTCATGTAAGAGAATTACTTTGTTATAATACAGATATAATCTGCTGAGAAATAAGAGGATATTTCCCTGGAAATGTTCCCGAAGATAGAATAGTTTGTTACTCTGAAGTATATTTTTGCTATTTCTGGCAGGACACCCCGTTCCATTTGGATGTTTAAGATGAATTTTATTTATGATCACTAATCTTCCAGTTAAGACTATTCTAGTTGAAATTGTTCTTCTGTGAGTGTTCATCTGCCTCATCTATTTTGTATTAGGAAATCAGGGAATTGAGATACACTTTTGTGTTTAATTTAAAATTCCATCTATTTAATTACAGCCAAGTTCATGTTTAATATGAAATTTTTTGTGTGCCTCTCCAACTTCTGGACAGTTATAGGACTAATATTGTTTCTACAGCATCTGGGTCTGTAAACAGAAGTAACAATATGTGTGATTTTCCTATAAGGAATATAAACTTGTTATAAGCATATATACACATGGGTAGTATCTTGCCAAGTAATCGCTCTTACGGCAATGGCAAGCTTTTAAAACAAAACTTTGACTTTCCTTTTTTTGTGCATGATATCCACCAATATTGTTGCTAAACTATTAGCTAGTCTTAGATGGGAGTCCAGATATTATTTAAAGTATGACGTTTATCACTATTTAATTAAACTACTATATAAGGCTGATTAAATGAGACCCAACCTATACATTGATCGTCTGTAAAGCAAACCAGGTGTATGGACTTAATACTATTGTTAATTGTATGTGTGTTTTGCCACTTTCTCAGTTGGGAAATCTTTTCCTTGTGAATCTTGTGTTTTTCATGAAATACTTGGGGACATTTTGCCTTTAGTTCTTATTTTGCTGAGTCCAGAGCATATGTGCCAAGCATGTTTGCTCTCAAAATTTTCACGAGTGCGTCAAAGAAAATTTAATTCTTATGTTTCTCATTTATTTATATTTATGCTAAAACTCATCAAAATGTTGTTATGCAAGAGCTTTTTTTTAATACAGAAAACAACTAAGTGTTCGCTAAGTCCCAGGAAAACACTCTGCTAAAACTAAAATATTTTATCATATAGGTGCTCATTTTTCTCTTTTAAATATATTCCAAAAACATAACCAAAATAAAAAGATGACAGACCTCATTCTCTTTTCTTTCTTCTCTTTTGACTGGAATTTCCTATCATTTAAAGCTAATACAAATTTTAAATACATAATGAATACAAAACACTGATATCTATTGAGTCATTTCCTTCTATGGAATTCATCTATCTTTGATCCCATTTTTCTGACTCCAATATCCTCATGGTTATAATCCTGGAAATGTATGCATAAAACCCATTGCACAGAATGATAAAATACACATACATTCAACAAAGAACCTTCTGAAATAAAGTACGGATGACAAGAAGGAAAGGAAGAAACATCATCAATGGATGAGAAATTTCAAAAACATTCTAGAAGTTGGATATTTAATCAGATGTGGATAGGTGAAGTTGGGAGAGAAAGCAAAAGCCTCAAGTAGTATTGGAGGAAACCTCAGAGAAGATGGGAGTCACTCTTGTAGACAGAAAATCTCTGAGGCTCAATAAGAAAACCCAATGAAAACAAATTATCTAAAAACATGAAAATAAATTGACGGACTATATAAAGACAATTTCATCATTCCCATGACACACTCCCAATGGTTGCTGTGGCCCAGAAGATATCTTTTTTTTTAATGACATGAATTTATTATCTCACAATACCTTTTTTAAACTTTTTTATTATTATTAAATATAACATATATACAAAGAAAATAAAGACAAACATGATTTTCAAAGTCCACTTCAACAAGTAGTTACAGAGCAGATTTCAGAGGTTGATATGGGTTACCATTCCACTATTTAGCTGCTCCAAAACACTGGAAGATAGAACAAATATATATACTTTTTCTTTTTTGTGAAAAATAATACATATATGAAAAAGCAATAAATTTCAAAGCACATGGAAACAATTAGGTGTAGAACAGATTTCAGAGTTTAGTATGGGTTATAATTCAACAATATTAAGTTTTTACTTCTAGCTGCTCTAAGATACTGGAGACTAAAAAAGTGTATTAATATAATGATTCAGCAATCATACTCATTTGTTATGTTCTACCTTCTCGTATAACTTCATCATCACCTTTGATCTTTTTCCCACTTTTTAGGAGTAGTTGGGCTATGCCCATTTAAAATTTTTCAATTTGGGAGGTGCTGTCAGTAATATGGAGTAGGGAGATGGAACTAGCTGATGTTCTGGTGAGACTGGGCCCTCTCAGTTTCAGGACTTATCTGGTCCAGGGACACATCTGGAGGTTATAGATTTCTGGAAAGTGACCCTGGTGCATAGAACCTTTTAGAAACTTCTATAACACCCTACAGAAGACATATTTTTAAGTACTGGAGACAAAATCCCCTTCAAGTCTTGATGTGTAGATCTTTGGCTATATTTCAGCCCAATGTGCTTCCTCAGGCAGGTAAATAAGTACAATGAAAAATCATGCCAGGCATGATGTCTTAAACTCAAGAAGGTAGCCAGAACTCAAAGGAAAAACTTAACAGAGTGATCTTCTCCAAAGAAAGTAAACCAATGAATTCGGGAATGTTTCTATGGTGGTTGCAAGTAAACATTGTTGTAGATTGAATTATGTTCCTTCAAGTGGCATGTTTAAATCTTAAACTCTAGTACCTGTATATGTGACCTTATTTGGAAATAGGATAATAAAAATAGTGTTAGTTAAGCTAAAATAATATCATAGTGGAGGAGGGTGGACCCTTAATCCAATATGACTGATGTCCTTATAAAAAGGGGTGAGGAAACACAGGTAGACACAGAGAGGAGAACATCATGTGAAGATGGAGATAGGGGAAAAGGCCATGTGGAAACAGGCAGAAATTGGAGTTATGTTGTCACAAGCCAAGGACCACCCAGAATATAGAAACTATCAGAAGCTAGAAAGAAACAACAAGGAACTCTCTACAGTTTTCAGAGGGAACATGCCCTGGAGACAATTGCTTGTGGGCAATACATTTCTGTTGTTCTAAGCCACCTAGTTTGTGGTACTTAGTCACAGGAGCCCTAGGAAAGAAGATGTCCACTTTCTCCTTTACACTTAGGAAAGCACATGGTTTCAGATTTGCTCCTTGGATCTGTCACTCAAAAGCAAAGCCCACTAATTAGCAGTCATACCCTGGCGCATATGTGTACCTGAATTGTCAACCAGCTATCCCTCTTCTAAAGGCAACTGGGAAAAAAAAATGTACTAATACATTCATATCTATCCCTTGTTTTTTTAAAAAGTGAAATTTCCGCGAAAGATCACTAGGTATGTGGAAAGCAGGAAAGCAAAAGACCAAGATACAGACACACAGAAGTTACACAGAGATAATTTAGTAAACAAAAAAACTTTAAGATGATGAATGCAAGTTACTAAATTTTAAAACGTTGAAATAGTAATACTGCCAGATATGATAAAAATGTCACGAAACAGATGACCAAAGAAAAAGTTCTTAGAAAATAAAAATCAATAGATAAACTAGAAAAAAATAGTTGAGAAGATTTCCCAGGAAATAGGGGGAAAAAGGACAAAGAGTAAGTAAAATTTAAGAGATATAGATGTATCCAGGGAAGTATTTGACAATATTTGCTTTTTAGATGGACAATTTTTTACAATTGCTGGAAATTTGCCAATAATATCCAAAGGCTTGTAACATGTTGTTATAAACATTTAAAATGTTCCCACACATTTTCAAACCCTTCCTGGTGGGGAAAATACCCGCTGTTCTAGTTTGCTAGCTGCTGGAATGCAATATACCAGAAACAGAATGGCTTTTAAAAAGGGGAATTTAATAAATTGCTAGTTTACAGTTCTAAGGCTGAGAAAAGTCCCAATTAAAACAAGCATATAGAATTGTCCAATCTAAGGCATCTAAGGAAAGATACCTTGATTCAAGAAGGCCAATGAAGTTCAGGGTTTCTCTCTCAAGTGGAAAGGCACATGACAAACACAGTCAGAGTTTCTCTCTCCTCTGGAAAGGCACATGGTGAACACGGTGTCATCTGCTAGCTTCTTCTCCTGGCTTCCTGTTTCATGAAGCTCCCTGGGAGACATTTTCTTTCTTCATCTCCAAAGGTCGCTGGCTGGTGGACTTCTGCTTCTCATGGCTATGTCATTCTGCTCTGCTCTCTCTGAATCTCTTTCATTCTCCAAAATGTTTCCTCTTTTATAGGACTCCAGAAACTTATCAAGACCCACCCGAATGGGTGGAGACATGTCATCACCTAATCCAGCTTAACATCCACTCTTGATTAAATCACATCTCCAGGGAGATGATCTAATTACAGATTCAAACATACAGTATTGGATAGGGATTATTCTGCCTTTACAAAATGAGATTTTGATTAAAACATGGCTCTTCTAGGGGACATACTTCCTTTCAAACTGGTACACCCACCAAGTAGACATCCACTTATCTAACAGGTCTAATAAACAACAAACATGTTTTCAAGGAAAGAATACATATGTGTGTGTATGTGTGTGAAGGGATTAGAACCAAGGTCAGCTTCTGAGAATATAGGCAAGTAGTAATTCTAAAACGTCATCTTGCTATAAAAGAGTCTAGAAAAGACATGTTATAGCTTTATACATGCGAAACTGCTCACAAGAATTTAAAGGAAATTCCTAGTGATGACATTATTAGAATAAAAATTCAATTCTGAATTTAGGATTGTGCTGAGGCTATTTCCCAATCTCAGGAATATAAAACATCTTTTTAAATGTACCATTTGATATATGTTGAAGAGTATAATTAATATATATATTAATAAAAATGTAATAAATTATTTTTATGAGAAATTATCCTACTGTCTCTGTCAGAGATACAATAATTTTCCTGAATCTTAATTATAATCCTGTTATTAAAAAAATTACCTGTATATCTGTAAGATTTAGTTTTATGTGATTTGTAAATATAGTAATAGATTCTATGTAGCATACTCTATGCAATGCTTCTTGACTTCATTTTTATTCAAAATTATGCATCTAAATTTCATTTATTTAACAGCAATGGCCATTGAATTTTCACACTTAGTCTTTATTCTATTATGTGAATTATGTTCATCTATAGACAGACATTTAAATTATCATGTTTCTATTATAATGAACAATACTGGTATGAACATGCAGTGGCTTAAAAATGGCTATAAATTCTTTGACACACCTCCCGGCAAAAGGTTTGGACTTTTTCTCTGCTGTTGAATCTGAACTGGCCTATAATTATTTTGACTGATAGAATGAGAAAATGATGCTGGCTTCAGCACTGGTTTCCTAATGCTGCTGAAAAGCAATATACCAGATATGGATTAGCTTTTTAAAATGGGGAGTTAATAGGTTACAATTTACAGTGCTTACATTGTAAAAACCTCCAAACAGGCATCAAGAATGAGATACTTTGACTCTGAAAAAAGGTTGCTGGCAGTCAGGGTTCTTCAGTAACATGGGAAGGCACATGATAATGTCTGCCAGTCCCTGGCCCCTGGGATCCATTGCTCTCAGCCTGTTTCCACTGGCTTTCTCTCTGAGCATCTATGGGTCCTTGCTTGCTTCTCAGGGTACACCTCTCTGAGCTCTCTGTGTCCTGTGGGTCTCCTCTCAGTGGCTCTGGGATGTCTCTCTCCCTCTGTGTCTTTCACTGGGTTTCATCTCTCTGTTTTCTGTATTGGCTCTGGGCTATCTCTGTGTTTGTGTCTTTTATTCTCTTCTTAGAGGACTCCAGTAAAAGAACAAAGACCCACCTGGAATTGGGTGGGCTACATTTCCATGGACACAAATTAACCAAATTTCAGTTGGGCTGAAAACCACCCAACAATATGCCTGCACCCACAAGATGGAATGAGAAGGACATGGCTTTTCTGGAGTACATAACAATTTCAATTTCAAAACAGCAGAAGGTCTAACTTCAAAGATAATTTGCTGTTTCTGCCTTTATATCTTGGAGTTTTGGGCATCTGTGTAGGAAGTCAGACTGCCTTGTTGGAGGAACTTGAGGTTGAGATCCTGAAACTGCATGGAGAGAGAGAAGTGCACTGGCAGGTCTGCTTTTAACCTGTCTCTATTGAGATCCCAGACATGTGAGAAAAAAGATTCATGAAAACTCTACAACAACCCATCACCTGTGAAACACTATTTAGTCATCCATTTGATAGTACTTAGAGTAGAAAAATCCTTAATCTCATCCCTTCCTGAATCCTGACCCAGATTACTATGCACAGAATGGAATTATTGTTTCAAAAGACTGAATTTTTAGTCTTTGTTATGCAGCAGTAGAGAACTGAAGCAGTCCTGTTAACATTGTGAACGCAAGTTGTGCAAAGAAATATACTTACCAGCGGAATTTAAAACCATAGACTCTTCACATTCTCAAATTCACAGGATAGTGCAAAAATGGTTTTCAGAGTGGTTGTGCCAAATTCAAGTCCCACCAATAACATAAAATATTGATCAACTTTCCTGTAAATATTTTATGCTTCCTCTTTAGCAAAACACCCATCTCTGCTTTTAGACTATATTAGGGATTTCTTACTGTCTTTCTTACTGGCTTGTAGAAGTTAGTTATAGATTTTGAAAAACTCACCCTTTCTTGATTATATTTTATTTTTCCCTACTTTATCTTCAGTACTTTCTGATGAAATAAAATTAATAATTCTCATCTACTTAAATTTGTAAACTTTTTTTATGATTAGCAGTTTTTGTATCTTTTTTAAGAGCTGTCTCTACACTATATAATATGTTTGCTTATGTTTCCTTCTAAAAATTTAACATTTGCCTCTATGCCACACAGGTTATTTCTGAAACAAATAAAGTAAAATCAGTCGATTATTGAAAAAAGAGAGTCTGTAGCTTTCAATAATCCATGTGAACTCTCCCTTCAGGTCCTTGAAATTTCAGGGTCTAGAGAAAAGAGGAACATTTTGATCCAAAAGTCATGATAATTTGGAGTGACCTAGAATATGATCTGTGTTCTTTTAAGCTGTAAATTTAGCCCTAGTAGAGAATGTATGTAACCCAAGGAAAAATAAGTAATTATAAGTCAATTACAAAATCATCCTGTGACTAGATATGTTGGTTTCCTCAAGTTTAATCTGTCTTATAAAGATACAAATATTCACTTCAAAAGCTTTTTAAAAAAGAGTGCTTAGCAAATAATAGGAATTCAATAAACAACTGTGGAATGGTTGACTTAGCACTGCTTTATAATAAGTCTTGAAATATGATAAAGCAAGTCTCAAATCATTCTTTGTCAGGACTGCCTAACCTGATCCTGGGTCTTTGCTCTGTTACATACATTTTAGAATCAGCTTATTAAGTTACTTGACATGCAATAGAGAATGTTCTCTGAACAAGACAGTATTAAATAATAAACTAATAGTAATATACATTTAGTCTTAACTATTGACTTGGTAATTCATCTTCAACAATTATCAATATGTCGAATTCTTGTTTCATACATTTCACTTTTTTAACTATATGTTACAGGAAATCCTATTCGTCTCATAGATGTTTTCTTACCCTTAGTAATTTCAATTAGGTCCCAAACCAGACCCACACATTGCTATGGTCTGTTTTTTATTTGTTTGTTTTGTTTCTTTTTTATTATAGCAGTTTTTTCAACCACCTAAAAAATCAGTTTCAAGACCAAATAGTTAAGTTTGTTGCTTTTCTCTGTCATTTGTCAATTTTCTTTTTCTTTATTTTCCATTCCATTTTATTGCTTTTTTTCACTAATGTACTTTTAGTTTAATTTACACTTCCTCTGTATTCTTAAGGTAGAATACAACATGTATTTATCTCTTTCTTGCTTTCTAATAAATGGACTTAAGCTATAAATTTCTCTCTAAGAACTTCTTTAACTACAACCCACAGATTTGATATCTTTTATTCATATTATTATTCAATTTGATTTTTTAATTTCCCTTATGTTTTTTATTGTTTTGAGTTATTTAGAAATGTACTGTTTAATTTCTGAAGATATTGTTATTGGACATATTTTGATCTTTGAACTTTTGAAATTTATTGTGACTCATTTTACACTGCAGCAGCAGCATTTGTTTATCTTGATTACCTTCCACATGCACTTCAGGAAAAAAATATTTTGCTATTATTTAATACAGTGTTCTATATGTATTTAATAGATCAACTTTCTTGATAGCATTATCATATATTCTCTAAATTTACTATTTAGTTGTTTTTGTTGTATATTCTATCAACCAAAGTGGTACAACAAAGTTTTCAACTATTCCTCCCTTTAGTTATGTTACCTTTGATTCCAAATTTGGGGAAATTTATGTAGGATAAATACAAATGCAAGATTATTATTTCTTCACTATGAATTATTTTATCATTATAAAATGCAATTTTATGTCTCAGAATACTCTTTCTCTGGTAATCCAACAGATATAATAAAGCTACATCAGCATTTTTATTCTTGCTGTATATGAGCATGTCTTTTTCATTCCTAAAGTGTATTTCATGTAAAAATAAAATCAAAAACCAAAAACCTATGGTTTGGGTAGGGTGTTCTTTTTGGTATTGAATCTAACAAACTTTGTTTTAATTGGGAGTGTTTAGTCTATTTCATGTAATTACTAATATGTTTGAGTATAATTTTTCCATCTGGGTGTTTCATTTCTATTTACCTTATCTGCTCTTTCATCCTCTGTTTACTTTTCCTTTTTTATTTTCATAAATCAAGTATTTTGCGTAGAAAATAATAATTGTGTCTTTTGGTGTATGCTTGTTTAATGGTGGCTTTAGAGAAGGGCTATGGAAGAAAACTTTCTACAAAGACAGAAATATTTTACAACTATCTGTCAAATGTAGCATCCAGTAACAACATATGCCTTTGTAACACTAGAAATGTGCATAATGGGGATGAAGAACTATATTTTAAATATTATTTACCTTTAATTGCTAATTTTAATAAACTTGCATGGCTAGTGAAAGCCATATTGGACAATTCTAGAGATTACAGCATCTTTATCTCACCATATTCTACCTCCAATAACTATTCAACTATGCATAAACATTGTAAGAGTCATACAGCAATACACTTTAAATTATTATGTCCTTCTTTTATTTTCTTCCATTATAAATTCTACTTCCACATACATGATATATCCCACTTTAAATTGTTATTATTTTGACCTCTAAAAAAGTTTTATGAGACTTTATTTACTGTTGTATTTCTTCTTTATTTCTTTGGAGAAATATGTTTTCTCATCTATCTTTAGTCTAAATAACATCTGTTAGCATTTCTTATGGTGCAAGTCTGTGGAGAAGAAATTTAATTCCTCCAACTTTTTTTTTCTTTATATTTCTTTCAGTTTCTTAGTTTTGGTAGGCATAGAATTCCACATAGAAAGTTTCTTTTCACCTTTCAGCACTTTAAAAACATCGCTCCATTGTCTTCTAGACTACATTTTTTCTGATAAGGTCTGTCATCATCTTTGTCATTTTCTCCTAATGTGTAATATGCACCCTCTGCCTCTGGATGCTTTAAATATTTTCTTTTTCATCTTCAGTTTTCAGAAGAGGGATTATAATATATTTAGGTATTGTTTTCTTTGTATTGGTCCTGCTTATAGTTCTTCTGGCTTCCACACAATATTTAGTCCTGAGGGTGTATATAGTGTCCCAGTTGGGTTGCCCCAAGTTGGACTTATATCAATCTGGGGGCAAAGATTAATGGTGCCTCCAACAGGTTGTCTTCCAGCAAGTGGGAGATCCTAGGGATCACAATTCAAGCTTATTTCACTTTGAATAATGAGTCTCCTTGGTTTTGAAGAGATTTCGTCAGAACATCTGGTGAAACATGTCCTGATACCCACACCACCAGCTGGGTGATATTTATCAACTTCATGGAATAATTGAGTAAAAGTTATTGGGAAAGGGACAAAGAAGACATTTTGTGGTGTTGACTAATGTTTTCTGTAGGATGTTCAGGAGCCTCATTCCAAATGTAGCACGAGACTAAAAGTTTATTCTCTGGAGAAAAATAATGAAGACTCAGTCGTCTGTGAGCCATGGCATAACATTGGCAACAAAGGTAATACCTTGAAAATAAAGGAAATAATTTAAGGTGAGTAATTGTGATGCTGAGACTTTCTCAACTATTCTTCCTCCAATTGGTTCTCAGAACGTTTGCTTCCAAGCCTTAACTACCTAAAAAGGTGATTGGTGACTCTTTGTTAAATCTGAAAGACCCAGGAAGAAAAAAATTACTTTATCCTAATATAGAGCCCATCCAGATCACTCTGAGATGAATCTCAAAATTAATACCATCATTTGCACGGTTGTGTTTCTATTCAACTTTTTACCACTTTGATTTTAAGTAGAAGTAGATTTGCCAAGATAACCAATAAACTAATATGACAGATGTAGAAAATATTTTTAAAAGTTGTTGGGAAATGACACCAACAAGGGGAAGAAAAATGCAAAAAATATATCTATCAAATACTCTTAAGTAGAAAAGATGCTGCATGAAGTAAGTACAGATAGTAGCCCAAATTATATTCATTCCTGAAAGTAGCAGTAAATGTCATTATCTTTTAATTCATTTAAATAAATAAATTTATCTAATGAATTTATTTGTCCTGAAACCCACACTATCAGCTGGGTGATAGTTATCTACTTCATGGAATTATAACACAATAGTTATTGGGAAAGAGACAAAGAAGACATCATTTCGCTGCAATGTTTCATTTTATTTCAAATTATTGATTTTGATTTCAAGTTAGTCAAAAGTATTGAAAACCTAGAATGCCTAAATAAAATAGAAGAAAGAGTGTGATAATCAGGTTTCAGCTAAAAGACACTAAATTGATATGAATGAAGATGATGTGGTGAGTTCCATGGCTCATCTCAAGTGAGCTTCCATGGCCATACCACCTAGGATCTGAATTAGCAATAGTAAAAGTGAGACGGAAATACTAGGGAATGACATTTTGTCACATGGATATGCTGTTTCTCTCCCTCATGATTTACACTTACATACAACTCCAGTTTTTCCATTCCTCAACTTCCATCCCTCACTTTCATCTATCACCTACCTATGGGAGCTTTTTCTGCCCTGAGTCTGTCAGTGCCATAAAATATTGTCGGTCAACAATAACAGCAAATAACAAAAAAAATGGTTGTAATTTACTCCAGCACACTTTCTGGTGTATGTCCAGACCAAATATAATCACTCAAAAAGTTCATTCTCCTTATTGCAAAACATACTTGTAATATTTTCAAATTTCTAGACAAACATTTTAAAACAAAATTTAGGAATTAACTATTGACTCTCTCTCTTAATGAGGTAGATCCAACAGATTGCCCTTTGTATTAATTTCTCAGTTGTGAGAACAATTACCATATAATGAGTGGAATTAAACAATGAGAATTTATTGGCTCTCAGTTTTGAGACTAGGAGAAGTCCAAAGTGGCTGCAACTGTGTAAGGCGATGCTTTCTCCCTGAATACTGTGACATTGTGGGGCTGGCTCCCAGAGATCCTTGGTCCTTGGGTTTTCTTTCATATGACAATGCACATAGTGGCATCTTCTCCTTTCTCTTCTGTATTGTATCAACTTCCAGTTTCTGGCTGCTCCCTATGGCTTCTCTCTTTCATGTCTAATTTCCTTTGCCAATACAGACTTCAGGCATATTGCATAAAGGCCCACCCTCATTCAATATGGGTACGCCTTAACATCTCCAATGGTCCTATTCACAAATGGGTTCACACTGATATGAAAAAATTAAGATTAAGAACATGTTTTTCTGTGGTAAATAATTCTATCCCAGCACCCTTTAAATTAATGAATTGCTCAAGAACATCCTAGTATTGGTCATGAGTTTTGGTTTTTTGCAAAGACTGGTATGTGCATCAACTGGAATTTATGGGCTGATGGGCTAATTACTTTTCTAAAGTACCTAGAAACTGAAAGCTAGGAATTGATTGACATAACACAGGTTTACATTATGAGATTGAATTTCTTAAATGAGCATACTTCTGAAAAAATATATTAAGCTTTGATACAACTTTCTGAAACCATGCTCTTGACCCAAAAAGCCACTTACTTGTTAAAAATACAAAGAATTTCAACATCCCTTGAGACTTCAGATCAGCTTGCACATTCTCCATCTTTCAATAATGAAGTCATTTACTTCTTCTCAATTTGAATGATTTTATTTAATCAGATCAAAATATTCTCTAAGGAATTTTCAATTCAAGAAAAGAATTCAAGTATTCTTTTGAAAAATCTTTAAAAAATACCCCATTTTATTTTACTCTGCCTGAACAAAGGGAAATATCAAAAATCCTCATCTATTTTGAAAGTCTGAACATAGTAAACTAGTTTAGAACCTGATCAGAAAAATATTCAACCTGTCTATCATCTGTCTGTCTGTCTATCTATCTATCTATCCATCATTCATCTATCTACATATTTACTTTTACTACCTGATTATGCAGGTTATATATATATATATTTTTTTTTAATTTGCATATGGGCAGGAGGCACCAGGGATCGAACTCCATACCTCCAGCATGGCAGGTCGGAGCTCTGCCTGCTGAGCCATGGCAGCCACCTGGGTAATATATTTTAAACAGTGTAAAATATATAATGTGTGGTTCAAACAAATAAACAGTATAACTATTTAATCTTGAAATTAGTTCCTTTTATTGAGTTGATTTGAGTGCATTTCTGTTCTTAGAAAGCAAAGACTTTGACTAAAACATCCACTTTGTGAAATTATCATAAAATGTATTAACTCACTTGTGAAATGTTGAATGTGAAAATGGGGGACTCTTCAAAACTTCTCAAGACATCAGGCATAAGCCAGGGTTGCTCTTGGGCAAACTGGGATTCATGTACCTACAGAATCCTGAAGTCATTTTATGGAGGTGCTGATAAATGCACCAAAGACAGGCCAGATTTTAAGTATTTCCCATGATTAAAGACTCAAGCAGTTCTACCCCCCCCAATAGTTCACTTAATTGTCTATTGCCAGTAAATATTTTTATTTCAAAAGTTCAAAATATATATTTTTAAAAAGGTTTTACTTTTACTTTTGGCTTGATTGCTAAACTCCTTAGTTCACCCAGCTTAGAATCACTAAAATTATTGACCATGATGACTGGGGGTAGGACCTGATGTGACTTTCCTTTCTCTTTCTTTTCAATGAAAACTCTTTCCAGCTTAAATATACAACTAATGGGAATTAATGAAAGGAAATATCACTCTCTAGTCAACATGATCCAATACGGTCATGTTAAATTACTTTTCCAAGAAGCTAAACAATTGGCATGTTCCATATTTTGAGAATCGTTTGCTTGTACTTAGTACAGTGATTGAACCTACTTAATTTGAAGGACTGAAAGAATAGACTGAAATAAAATATCCAGTTCCTAGCCCAATAATACGTATAGTCTTGGATTTCCAGACACGTTTACAGCAACAATGAATGACAATGATAACAACAACAAAGGGATAGGAAGCAATAAATGAGGCGATTAACACCAAAAATAAGTTCACGGGGAGCTGGAGTGGCCATGGAGATGATGACACGGTGTTGGGCTTAAAGATTCGGAAGATTTGAAATACAGAATTTTTGTTAGCCTGGTTAAAGGTCAAAAGCATAAAAGCACATTTTAAAATGTCAGTAAAATGTGGTCTTAAAAGTACCCAGGCAGGGCTTTATGAAACCTTGTGGGTTGATCGCCCATAAAGTCAGCACTTGCCTTGCAGCGGGAGAGATGCATTTTAATGTCGCTCTGGAAAGAGACCTCCTCC
The DNA here is from genome assembly GCA_004026745.1 of Myrmecophaga tridactyla. Taxonomy (NCBI): domain Eukaryota; kingdom Metazoa; phylum Chordata; class Mammalia; order Pilosa; family Myrmecophagidae; genus Myrmecophaga; species Myrmecophaga tridactyla. Next base: position 22,313 of record PVIY010012409.1, on the reverse strand, counting down.
AAAGGCCGAGAAGACAAGAGTTTATATTCTCTCATGCGCATTCCATCCCTTTCTACTCCCTGAAGACTGACAACCAGGAATTTGTCAAGTGGGCATTTATCCACTGTTAAGAACAGTCTGGAATGATTTGTTCAATTTAGGCAAGCTATGAAGAAACCATCTGTGAGTGACTACTTTTGCATGAAATTTTGAATAAATTTGAATTAATGTCCTGGTGAAGACTCTCTTTGTCATAAGTAATCCTGAGACAAATGGACTGCCAACTAGAATGGACTCGCTCAAAATGCACAATTGCAATTAGAAATATTCAGCAATGATAGTGAGCTTAGTCTGAGACCAGCACTCCTTACACTGCTGTTTAAAATATAAACTGATACAATCTTATTAGAAAGGAATTCATCAACATATATTAAGAAGCTTAAAATAATTTGCAGCATTTGACTCTGTAATTATTAACTCTGCAAAAAATGCTATTCACATGTATGACAATATCCATAGAAGGAAAATATTTTAAAAGTAAACAGGAGTAGTTATCCATGGGTGATGGAATTATGAGTGATTTTTCAAAATGTCAAAGCCACCCTCAATATATTTTTGCCCAAGGGATATATTAACTGGGCTTGTTCCTTCCCATTATTATTTCACTATTCTGCAGTAGATCTAAAAATGTTTTCGTACCCTGTGAGCACACATACAGACACACACACACTCTCTGAAAGAAGATAATAAACTTCTAACCAAAGAGAAAGGTAGGAATTAATATTCCTTCTCCAACAAGAAAAAAAAACAACAACTTTAGTATCAGCACTTCTTTATAATAAACAGTATAGCTGTTCAAAAGATACTGTGTTGTGTTGTATTGTTTAAAAACAAACAGGGTTCGATTCCTGGAAAACCAACCAAACAAAAATTCAACAAATGCGGCTGCATAAGGGGCTATTCACTTGGAAAAAGAATGAAATGTGATCCTCCCACCCCCGCCATATAGCATACAAAAACAAGAATAAACAAACAAAAAAGAAAATTGTGCAAATACATCAGTTCATTATTTTGTTTTAAAGGATTTGGACAGGATTAATAAAATAGCAGCATAGTTTCTTGGACAAAGAATCAAGTATTTATTCACGAAAACATTATATTTGAGACTCAGGTTAAGGATGCACTTGAAAAAAGAATAGTGAAAGCTAGGAATTTGATGTACTTTTCTGAGAAGTTTGTTAAAGATTAAAAGAAGAGTCGATTCTTGATGAGTGTGCATGATTATGCACTACTGCTTCCCATAACTCATTTTTTTATTGTTTTTTTTTCTCATCCTTAACTGTTAGCTAATCTCTTGCAATGATAACATGATAACATAAATGCACTGTGAACTCTTGGGACTTTTTAAAAGTTTAAAAATCAACTCTGGTTGTTTATTACATGCATTTATAAATTAATTAAAAAATGTACAGATCTATAAAATGTACAAATCTGTGAACCAAAAGAAGATATTTAATTTTATACCAAGATATCCTTTGATAAGACACATAATTGTTTAGATTCTTTATTTGCCAAGTGGTGATGATAAAACATTTCCCTATTTCATAGTGATCCTGGAGGATTAGCTTAGTTTACATTGATAAAAATTCAGTGATTTTCTCAGAAGAAATTCTCATAAACATTTCTGAGGTATTCCTGTTGTAATAAAACCGCTATCGACTAGATTTCTCTGGGAATAGGATGTTCTAGTTAATTTAATTTAATTTTCTGTTGAACTAAGCGTGAATGGATAAAACCATTTTCTTTCTACATTGTTAAAATAGCTTATAAAACATCCTGGTGCATTTTTCTTGCCTAACCACAGTCCAGTGAATATAAACAAACCTTTCTATGATAATTTACATTACTTGATGATTTTATATGGTCAGTATTTATAAGGTATAGAAAAATGAACAAAGCCTGTGTTACCAATCTCACAATAAAAAAGAGTATGAGGAAATGTGCTTTATTTCTATCTCATTATGATCAAATTTATTATTGTACTTAATTTTAACTGAACGACAAATCTGTACTTGAGCCTCTTTGACTACACTCTATTTAGTGGCTGATGTTAAACAACTGTGTTCCTACACTTTGGACAGACAGCTGATTATCTGATTTTACCGAACATGCAGTTTAAAAATCTGATCGTTCCCAAGGTCTGACCTTTCCATCGTTATTTAACTTCTTGAAATTGAAATTAAAGTAGTATCAGCAGAAAGCTAGTAACTGCTAGTTCATTTTCCTAGTTCATTTTGGCTACATACTTATTCATCAGTCTTTAGATCACATAGCAGGAGGCTTCAGCTTTTTGGCTAGGATGGGGAGAGCTGGAAGAAATGTTGCTCCTATTACAATAATGAGATAAAGGCAAATAAATTTAAAAATTGTAACTTTTCTTGAGCTCATCAGAAAGCTGATGTTGCAATCCAGCCAAGCAACCTGAATTCCAAAGAACAACCTGCTCCTCCAAGAAGAGATAGGACAAAAGAACTTGCTCATTTGGGTCAAAGCATGGGGAAAAGAAGAGGACACTTAGCAGATGCTGTAAAAGCAAATTTTAAAAATCAGTTGAAACTTGCAACACATTATTAATGTTCAAGTGTGAGATAACATATAAGATTGGAAGAGCTGGGGACCCAGAGACTATCTAGAGAGCTCTTTTCCATGGACCTCCCCCAGTAACTCACAACATTTGAGGCACAGTAAGAAAACAAAGATAGCTCTTCTCACTGGTGCAAGCCTGCATGAAATGATATGCTTCTTCTAGATTCTGAGCTACTGAAGAAGGGGCAACAACCAATCACCTTAAGAATTAAGCAAAGATCCATTGTGGTTTCAAAAAAAGCAGAAAAATATCTCTCTACCCCAGGGTGAGGAAAGAAAACCATCCTGTGCCCAGGATCCTATATCTATAACCAGTTAGGGTCTACTACCAATGGGGTAGGATTAGGGAATGCCTACTCAAGACCAACTCTAGATCAAGGGCAGAATTTGATTTATATGGGGAGGAGGAATAAGAATGCTTAGAGACCTCCTCCTCCTTCCAGTCCACTCCCCTTCACGTCCACCTCATGACACTTGGCCACAGGGCCTGCCTAAGCTGATACTGATCCTGACAATAAAAACCCCTTGCCAGCCACTACCTCTAGGCCTTAACCAATAACATGCAGCAGCATTCTATCACTGGGAGAGGGCAGGAACAGGGAGCAAGAGCCCTCCCTGTTGTGCAGGATGCAAAGATGATAAAAGTTTACAGTGGTCCATAAACTCTAAGAAAAGTTAAAAAACCTCTCACTTCCCATCCTCCGCTTTATACACAGGGAAACAGTACTGTTGAAAGAATGTGAAGCTATAGTAAACTGAAGAAGAAAGGGCAACAGCAAACACAAACCCAGCTCAAGTGAAAAATGTTCGAATAACCTAAAAGTAGGCAGAAAGAGGGAGACCGAAAGAAAAGCTGAGGGATGATAAAAAATATTAATAATAAAATCATAGGCATAATTTCACACACCAAAAAATTACAATACAAGTAAATGGTCTAAATACACCAAATAAGATGCAGAGATTGTAGAATGAATTAAAAAAATAAGAACTAAATATATTCTGGCTACAAGAAAGCCACTTCAAATATAATGACAAAAGTAATGGAAGAGGATGTGAAAAATGATATGTCATACAAACACTAATAAAAAGAAAGTGACTGGGTGGCTGCTGTGGCTCAGCAGGCAGAGCTCCGACCTGCTGTGCTGGAGGTCTGGAGTTCGATCCCTGGTGCCTCCTGCCCATATGCAAATTAAAAAAAAAAAAGTGACTAAAATAATATCAGATAAAGTAGATCTCTGAGCAAAGAAGTTTACAAGGAACAAAGACGGAGAGTGATAAAAGTGTCAATTGACCAAGATGATATAAATATCCTAATTGTGTATATACATAATAATAGAGCTTCAAAATGTATGAAGCAAATGCTGATACAACTGAATTGAAGAATAGACAAGCACACTATTATAGTTGGAGAATTCAACACTCCTTTTTCAGTAATCAGTAGAGCAAGGGGATAAAGAATACAGGCTTTTTGGAGAATGGCTTAAAAGCATTGTTTAAATCTGATCACTATACTGAATGGAAATATGGGAACAAGGTGCTAGTTAATTTATATTTCTGCATTATCTCTTTATAGGATTAGAAAAATATGCATAGTTAACCTCTTGCTGAATCAGATAATAAAACAAATGGCACACACACAGACACAGATACAAATGCACTAAACTATAGCACCTGTTTAAAAGAGGCCACTCTTTGGTGCCTCCTTATGTGAACAGCGGGATAACAAACAGTGAAGTAGTTCACTGCCAACAATTTTAAAGATTACTTTCAGCTCTAAGCATTAATCATCTTACATTTGTAAGCATAAAACAGTGTGAAAAAGGAAATTTTAATGAGGTTTAGGGATGAACTTGGGAAAATCTAAAGTTTGATTACCTGACTTTGCACACCAGACTTAATGGTTGTCAGTAAATTTAAAGCAGAAGAGCTGAAGCTTAAAGGATAGAATTGGATGAAGGTCTGTGGTGTCTTGAACCAACCGATAATATGGTTCTTGTCTTACCAATCTTATTGAATTATTTTCTCCTCATTTATTTGGAATAGAGGCTTATGCTGTGGTGGTAAAGCATGGAGACTGAAAATTTCCTTTGGCTATTTCTCCAGCCTGAGTTTCAGGTATGAACTTGAATGTCCCAGTGAGCAAAATAAAGAAATACAGACCTTCTTTTCTAAGAAGGTTCTTCACTTAGCTTCTGTTTTTGCCTCATCAGTTTCTCTCTGTCAACTCCACATACTATACCTCTTAAGAAAATTTCCAATAGATACAATTTTTTCTACCTCATTAGAGTCTCAAGATAGTAAATGGAAATCAAGTGGTTCCTGGTAACTTTGCTTCCTTTTCCTTACCAAAATGGGTCAACTTAAGGTTCTGAAGGACTTAGATAATGCATGGGTCTTATTCTGGAGAGGCTACCCCACTGTTCTCCCAGCTAAACATGCCAAAGAGATTTCCTCCAGGAGAGAGATAAGAGGAAGGAAAGAGCCTCCATCTACTTTTCTGGGAACTGTTTTAGGATTATAGGGGAGGAGCTAACTCAGTCTAATGAATTCAAATAGCTGAATGGGATGCATGCAACACTTATGCAACTGGGACAGCTCAAGCTCAATTGTGCTGGTACTTCCTTTGGGCAGTTGTTGATGCCCTTATTGAAATGTCTTCATGGCTTGCCCTTAAGGAGGAAAGTAGAAATTTCCTTAATTTTGGTAGAGACACACTCTTATAAGCTTGATTTTACAAAATAAAAATAAAATTTTCCTTGTTTTTCTTTCATCTCTTTCGGAATCTTACTTTGTCCTCTTGCTTAGCCAAACTGCCTCCTCTGCTTGACAAAGAAAGAGGGACCAACAAGAATATGTGGGCATAGGAATTTATCAATTAATTATACCACTTTCATAGTATGCTGGCTGACTGAGTTTTGAGTGCTGTATCAATTTTATAGCAACTTTATAGAAAAGATTCTAGTCCAAAGCCAGTTCTGTTGAAAAATGAAGGACATAAGAAAATGCTAAGACAAACAAAAAAGAAACAGCACAAAACATGAGCTTAGCAGACCACTTAATAATGGGTGGCTGTATTAGGGGAAAAAAGATACTAGTGGCCAGAGAAAATATAAATAGGAGACACACATAAATCTTTCTCCATCCCCATAAGTATATACTAGCACAAAACATAATCTTATATCATTTATGAGTTATTAATCATGGTTTTAAAAATTAGGTTCTTGTCCTCTAGTTAGTTGTAAATTTGGCTAATTTATATCATATCTTTTTATTGAATTATGTGGTATGTGCACACTGAGAATGGTGTAAAAATACTGATATTGGTAACTGAGATGAGAAAAAAATCTCTATTCTAAATTTTCAAAAAATTACAGTAATAAGGGGGAGATTCTGTTAGTTATGTTTAGAATCAAAATTTTATAGCTATTCTAAATTTTAAAAATTATTTCAACACTTTATAATACAGATTGGGAAAGATTAAGCTCCAGACATGCTTACACATGGGAGGTTAAGAAGAAAGCAGGGACTGGAACTCTGGTGTCCTGACTCCTTGACCTGTGGCTTCATGCTGGATCCAAGATACAAGCAAGTATCCAGATATTCCCTAGGTCAAGAAATACTAGTTGAAATTAATTTTTATAATAAAGATAATATCCAAATTAACTTGAAACATCACAAAGCCTCTTTCCATGTTGCATTTTGCCCAGTGTGTAATAAATGGTTAACTTTTCATCCCGTTTCTCCTTTACCACCAGCTAATTTTGGAACTTGAAATTTAATACTTCTGAGTCAGGGTTCCTATTCAGGAAAATAGGATCGTTGTCCATGAGAAAGAGGTTTCAATTCTTGCTTAACTCCATAAATTAATGAAAAAGGAAAACTAAACAGAATCAGTGACAGACATGAGCAAAAATGCACTTCTACATATTTAACCTAAAACATTATATATTTTTGTTGTGTAAGGCTACCAAATTCAGAAAGCTGTGTTCCTCAATTTTGAAACCATCTATCTAGCTTATAAATGCTACATTTTGAGTAAATTGTTTCAATAACACACTGTTTAAGAAAAATAATAGTTACCACTTCTAACTTAGAGAAGTAGCGCCGCCTCTGAATGATAATGGAAATTAATGTGCTGGCTTCATGGAAAGTGGTTTCCAAGTTGTCTATCTTGATTCCAATGGAAGAAGAAAATTATCTTTGCCATACAGCTTTTACATAGTTTTTGTCAAAGGGAAGTTGACTGAAGGTTACAATAAAAATTCTCTTATGGGAAAATGCCAACAGCTCAGTGTACCATTTGTAACAGAGGCAGGGCTAGAGAGGAATTACTGGAGGATGGAAGAGCAGTAGCGAAAAGTAAAGAGGAAAGGGTGTGCTGTGAATTAATTCAGCGTGAAGCAAAAACTTATTATTTTTTCTAAGGAACTAGGGCCAAATATTATTTCATACTGCCTTGATTTCTACCCTGCCTTCCAAATCATTCTGTCATGGCAGGACTGTGTATCCTTTGCCTCCAGTTGACATAGAACTAATCCTTTGCTTCTAATTGAAACAGGCAGGGGCATTACTGATTAAAGGTGGAGAAGCATAGAATTGTTTGTATTTTATACCAAATTAGTTTGAACTCACCCCTGATCAAAGGAAATCCAGACTGAGAAAACAAACAGACAGAAACAAGTAATTTGTTGACCTGAATCTATTTCCTGGAAATAACATTTCTGTGTCACTTTGGAAGGCTGGTTTAGCAATCATGGTATCATCAAGGGATCTTCTAGCCAGGGAGCGTCTCACAGTTCCCTGTTTCTGATAGTACATTTTGAAAACAAGGTCCCAATAATTAAAAGTCCAGATAAGGTATTCTCAAAGGTGAAAACACAAGTGGCTTCACACTGAAACAGATGCACACACAGACTAATGCACACACACACTCACACGTACACACATGCACTTCACCTGGAATGAAGTGCCCAGAGTTTTGGTTGTGAGTCTCATCGAATAACGCTCTGCAGCTGACAGCTCAGCTTCACTCAACAGGTTGTAGCAATAAAGCAGCCTCCTTCAGATGTTATTCTGCCAATATTTCTACTTTCCTACTGTATTCCAAATATCATATTCTGTTGGAATCAATTATTTTTATGCAGTTTCCTTTCCCTTTCATTTATTTTCTCAAAACAAGGACAAAGATCTCCTCATCTAATATTGTAAAAGAGCTGGCTATTTTACTTTGGGTTCCAGAAACTAATTATACAATAGAATTAAGGTAGCTGATTGGAGATGGCATAAGTGTGACCATCTGGAGAGGGCAGAAAAGTATGAATAGTTTGGATTTGGGATTATTGTGAAAGTTTTGATAAAATTATATGGAGAAAATCCTGGAGATCCCTCAGAGTCAATAAAAACAGTGCTCTCAGGTGGGCCATGGTGGCTCAGCAGGCAAGAATGCTTGCCTGCCATGCTACCATGCTAGAGGACCCGGATTCGATTCCCGGTGCCTGCCCATGTAAAAAACAAAACAAAAAAAACAGTGCTCTTCCTCTTTGAACTCCCTCTTGAGTTTTCTTTGAAATCTTTTGAAATGTGAAATCCTCAAGTAGGCCAACATTAATAGCCAATCCAGTCTCTAGTTGGCTACATTTGTCCCAATAAAAAATAAAGTTCACTTGCCCTAACCCCACACTATAAGATGGATAACTCTCCACCCAATCAAAGTAATTTTTTTTCTTTTTTTGTTATAAAAATCACATGCCATCCCTAGAAGCTCAAAGCTGTTTCCATTTTTGCAAGTGATTCAGATCCCTTGCTGCAGAAAAACTTTTGGTGTCCTGAATAACATGCTGTAATCTTCAAATTTGACTCTGATTTCTCTTTCAACGGTTTGGACTAAAATCAGAACAGCCAAAAGCAAACATGCAAATTGTAATGTAAAAAAGTTTCTCTCTGATCTTAAATAAGATGTAATGTCATTTTTCTCATGAAGTGCTAGATAACTTCCAAACTGAATAATTAATCGTTGAAAATTCAATTGTCTTTATATTTACAATTTAAGTTTAAAGATGAGGATGAAGTCAACACATTCTTACCAGTTGTTTAATAGATGTGGATAAGTGGAACTGTAGTCTTCTATTTCCCACTTTAATGCAAAAGGACAAATTGATGCATTCATAATTATTCAAATGAATTCCAGAGCTCTGGAGTCAAACTTTTGAAAACTAATAGGCTCAACTGATATGAGTAGGGATTTTTAGATTTAAATGTTGCATACGGCTTAAGTTTCTTAATGGTCTCTTAAATCTTGTATCTTCTTTATTTTATAGTGTTTTAAGCAGAATTTCTCTTCCAGAAAATTTTTGAGCAGCAGCTGAAAATATGAAATGTGTGTGGTCCTCAGCAAGTGTTTCAAGTTATCTATTTTGTAGCTGCTTCTTGTGCAGTATTGATGAAGAAAGAAAGTTAAAAAGAAGGAAGAGAGCATGAGAGAGCCAATGCCACGCAATACAAAATTTCAAAGAGCTGTTTTAATGACTATTGTCTTGACTTAAGTGTGACAATTTTTTCTTTCTTTCTTATATTAATCAAGAAACTAAAAATAGCATTAAATTTATTTATTTAAAGTTGATGTTTTGCTTATTTTGTTTTATCTGGTTTTTAACGAAAGCAAAAAATATAACAAATGTGTACAAGTTCCCATTATTTGCCATCCTCTCTTCCAAATTTATAAGCTAAATAAGGGATATCTAATATTTACCATGGCCCTTTATTGCTAAAGCAGTTTTGATATGTGACCCAATAGCTCTAAATAAAGTGGAACATCAAAGAGTAGGTGAAAAATTTTTTGAAAAGATGTTCACACATTCTTCTTATAATGCAGTATAAACATTCCCAATTGGTGACAATATTAGAAACCTCAGCAGGTTCCAAATAGACTCAAAGAAGTTGTTATAGCCGTGTATTAGTTTTCTATAACTGCCATAGTGAATGACCATAACTTAGTGGTTTGGGAAATGCAAATTGATCATCTTATAATTTTGTAAATCAGATGTCCAACACAGGTCTCACTGGACTAAAATCAAGGTGTTGGTAGGCTGTGTTCTTCTTTGGAGGTTCTATGGGAGGTCTATTTTCTTCTTCTGTTTCCTCCTTCCAGTTACTGGCAGAATTCAGTTCCCTGCAGTAATAGGAGATAAATTCTCGTTCCAGATTTCTGGGACCATCTAAATTCCATGGCTTGGGCTCCTTTCCTCCATCTTCAACACCACCAACATCAAAGCTTATTACTCTTAAGTTTTGGATCTTTCCTCCTTTTTGTCCTGTCTCGACTTTCCCTGGCCTAGCCAGGAAAGTTTCTCTGCTTCCAAGGGCTCATGTGATTTCTTTCGCCCACCCATATAATCCAGGATATTCTCCCCAACTCAAAGTCTTAATCACATCTGCAAAATCCATTTTACCATGTAAGGTAACATATTCATAGGAGATTAGGATTATTATTCTCCCCAACATATGCTGTTAAATGTTGTTAAATTTCTAAGGGAAGAAATAGTTAGGTTTGATGAGAACAAAAGGCTACAAAAGAAAAATAATTGTGGTTTGAGTCTTCCAATATAATGGAGGATCATTAATTCATTAATGAACCCAAAAATGCAAACATTGGTTTTTCTAGGCAATGAGAAGATATTGAAATATCCTATGCAGAGAATGATCGGCATGAAGCAATACTTGGAAAGCAAGTAATTTGTACAATTTTTGGTTTAAAATTTGACAAGGCGATTTATTTTATTTTAGTTTAGGTCTACTCTGAAAAAAAAGATTGGCTGCATCCTCTAATTAGCTACTCAAGACTCTGGATCTTCAGACAAAAATAATGCCAACAATTAAGCAGATGCTATGGGAGTTAAGTGTATTTACAAGTGAATAACAGACTGTCAATCCCCATGGAGTTGTTTGTTTCTTAAACTCATCTCTCTGCATGCACATATGTTGAGCATTTAATTTGATGGCAAATCACAGGATATTAAAAAATACATATTGCCCATGAAGTTGGTATATAAATCAACAGATCAGCATAGGTTAGTGTATATTTCTCTTAGGATTTTCAGTACTTCCTATTTTGTATGGTGTTTTTTTGTACCTCCTATTTTGGATAGTAGCTATTTGGATGTTTGTTTCTTAAGAAAATGTCCTATGTCTACTACAACTTTTCATTCTCCACAACACAGAGAAGATATAAAAGAAATTACCCAATGATTATCAGGATTACTCCCCATGTACAAAACTAATGCTTGAAAATTTAGGGCCACCAAAATATATCACAAGAAAAAAATTTATTTCAGCTTCCATCAATTTAATTGTGAAGTACATTCTGATCATGTCCAGCATGCCAGACACTTTACTGAATGCTAAGGGTAGAATTATAAACAAGATAAAAGCAAATATTTATTTAAAATTAAGTATCAATTTTTTTTTGCCTTATTCCAAAAAAGTGCTTTAAGGAAGGTTTCGACTTCAAACACTTCAGAATTTAGTGAAGAGCAGTAATATAAATAGAATGGGAACACAACCAAGGTTTCTTGCTTGGGAAACTGTATATACTTACATTAATTAATGAACAAGCTACATTAGAACATGCATATAATAAAGAGATACACTCACTTATGAAACACAGCAGACAAAGCAAGTAATTCTACCTAAAGGAGTTATGCAAGACTTCTCCAAGGACGTGGAATCTCAGCCATCTTTAATAAACTCAGACACCTGAGAGAAGAAATTGTTATCAATGAAACAAGAGGATGCTAAAATCTTCAGAGAACAGGGGCTCTTAGAAATTGTGCATTTAATAGAAGAAATAAAGAGTTCAAGAGAACGACTGGAGGACAAAAATAAAGAAGCCTCACATAATGAATAGTATAACTTGAGGGACTAGAATATCAAAGGAAAACAATTAGACCATTAGAACACTGATCAATCCTGAAGATCAAATATCTGATTTATTGAATTTTCAGAGAGAGAGTATAGAGAAAAGTAAGGAGGTAGATTCTTCTAAACAACTGAAGACAATTTCCCCAAACTGAGGAACAGATAAAAGGGACTATGGAAAATGCAACACAATGGTTAGGAATTGATACAGACTGGGCCAAAGATTATTGAAGGCTTAGAATACTTGGGAAAAAGTGAAAGCCCTAATACATTCTAAAGAGTAAGTATATATACAAAGTTAACCAGTTTCCTTAACCTTTCAACAGAAATATTAGAACTAGAATTCAACAAAGCAATGTCTTCCAAACACTGGCAACAATTTCATTTTAATCTTTACTTCTGTATCCTGCCAAGCTGTCACCAAAAGTGAGGGTAGAATGGAAACACTATAGGAGAGAAAATAAACACCTGAAGGAAAAATGATTTTTGACCTAACAAATCTCTACTTGGGCAAATTATCATTCAAGTTGAAATTAAGAAGAAAACATTTCCATGCACATGATTTCTAAAAAATGATAATAATAAATACCTCCCAAGAACTCTTTTGTGCAAAACTCCCTGGAGTTGCACTCTGCCAAATGAGGGAATAAGACAAGAAAGAGGAACACACAGGATCTATGAAAAATATGATCCAATACAAAAGAGAGGCAAACTATATATATATTTCCAGGAATCATTCAACAATTCAAAACTTATTCTAGCATGTATTTTCTGTGCCAGTCACTGTTTTGGATGTTTTAGGTACATCAGTGAATGTAGAGAAAAAGATCCTAACCTTGCTAATATGTTAAATTGCCAGAATAATGGTGAAGGGAAATCACAATATGGGAGCTAAGCAGAAGCCAAGAGGTGAATCAATTCAAATGAAACAGTACGGAGAGACTTAATTTGACACTTTCCTTGTTACTGCAATCCTTTAACTGCTTTCTGGAGCTTTTGAAAAGGTGGTTCTGCCAGCTCTTCTTTGTTGTTAAATGCTTCTTTGATGGATGGAGCCCTGCAGTGGCTCACTCTGCCATCTTGATGACCAAAACTGACTGTATATTTTCATAAGAATAAAAGTTCAATGCAAAAGTTCAGAGCAAGAGAGAGAAAAAGAGATAGAGATAAATAGGGAGAGAGAGAGTGAGAGAGAAATAGAGAACCTTGCCATTAAAGCTAAAATACAAGAATTTCAAAGAAAAAAGGAGAAACTGAAAATATTAAGGAGAAATCAAATAGCAAGGAGATAGCTCTGAGCCCAAGGCCATTAGTTAGAGGCCCTCTTTACTTTGCTATCTGTTAACAGTGGGGCACAGTGATGCGTAACCATTTGTCTCCTTTGATGGTAATAAGGCATTATTTTCTGTCAGATCTTGACACTAAAAATTAAACTCTTTCACAGGTGGACCATAACTTTTTATGCAAAATAACCATAAAAAGTTTTACAAATAAAACAAAAAAGCTTAGAACTCCCACTCACATAATAACACTGACATAATATTAATATTTTTCAGAAAAAATACAGATGAAAGAAGTTTATATTGTACCTATTACTTGTCCCTATTCAAAACTAAAGAAAGGCAGATGCTTTATTATTATTGCAACTAGAGAAGTATTTTGAGCAATGTGGAACATTAGCATTTAAACTTTTATGTAATTCAAGATTATACCCTTACTTTAACATTTCCTAATGCTGTGTATTTCCTTCTGAAATATTGAAAAATATAAGATCAAATTTTCCTCTCTCCTACTCTCTTTGCACTGACGTTATTAATATAAAATGAAACAGTACAGGTACAAATGATATGAAACTGCATAGAAATGCTTTGGCAATTAGTGAGTAGAAAGTTAAAATGGAAAGCCTAAATAAAACTTTTAAGATCCTCAACATATAGAGTGGCATTACATGAATCTTCTTTTCCTATTTGCTAGCTAAGAATCTTCTTTTCCCATTTGCTATGTTCTCCATCATTGATAAAGGATAAGACATGATATAAAGAAAAGAAAATATAGTCTTTTCAATCATCCAGAAAACAAGGGGATTCTGTGTAGAACATTTAGATTCAACAGTAAACTTGAGCTTTTCTATTATTCTTCTAAATCTATTATGTCATCTTATGATTTATGAAATTATAATGGCCAAGACAATGCCCATGTCAAAGTTTTTTAGCACAGGAGTGCGCTCATTCATGAAGCTCTCTTTAGTAAAGTAAATCCACCCTCAATAAAGGGCAAAGTTGTATTGTCATTAATAAATAATATTTAAATTTTACCACTTACTAGTTGCATGATCAAAGCCACAATTTTATCACCCACATCATGGAAGAAAAACATCTCTCAGTGATATGAAGTTGAAGATTTTACAGAAAATATTTTCAAAATCTGGGTATATGATCATTCCAATTATCATAGCTTTTATTAATATAAAATGTAAAATTATTTACCCTAGTTATATTTAAAAATACTTTTTTTGATACTTTTAGGACACCATCTGAACATTGATCACATAAATCTAAAATGTGTTGATATATCTTCTATAGTAACAAAATATATTTTATTTTTTAATGATTATCAATGGATAATTGAGGCTATTTTTAAAATTTATTTATTAATTAAAAAAAGAAACAAAATAAAACAACATACATAATCAGTAATTCACAATATCAAATATTTTTGATGAACAAATATTTTGATGATCAAATATTTTTGATGAACAAACCATGTAGCTAAGATCGATGTTTTTCAAATTTATTTTAGCAGTAGAAAGATTTTCTAAAAATTAAGTGTTATGTTGAATATCAATATTAATTAGTTAATGCATATATTAACTCTGTCATAAATATTTCATGAAACTTATTATGAGCCAGTCCTAGACAATATATAAATGAGATAGCTTAAGTAGAGCAGCTGTGGTTAAAGTTGGGTGAACCATGAATAATAATCTCACTTGCTCATCTTTGTCCATTCAAAATTAGCCACTCATGAAGCACTTTCATTGATAATCTAGGTTTCTGTGGGGACATAGTTTGAACGGCAATTACACAGAGTTGCAATTTTCAATATATTCCACAAAATGTTATCAATTACTTTGTGAAGTGTGAGCTTCACTCTATGCAATTTACCACTCTAAATTTCTTCAACAAAGTAATTCATCTGGTGCCCTAAGTAACCCTTTTATTTCTATTTTGCAGATGAAGAAAGTAAGGTACCACTAAGTTAAATAATTTTCCAGATACCACAAGAATAATAAGTGGTAGAGCCATGATTTAAACCTAGGTAATGTGGGTTAACTAATTTGTCCACATTGTTAAAAAAATAATTAGAAAAAAATCAAAGAAGGTATTAATATAAATGCATAATCTTGGTGTTAGGAAGGACTTTAAAATAATTGATTCTGTTACTTATCAATCCTTGAATAACTTAATTTAAAACCTCTTGAAAGGATCATTATGCCTCTTCCATTGACACGGAATTTACTATCATCTGAGGTAGCCACATCATTGTTCTCATTTTTAAAAATTCTGTTGAAAACTTCAATCCATTTATCTTAGATCAGCAGGATCCCCTGAGACTATAGGGAACACATATAGTGCTTTTTTCCTGACACCTCTTCATATATTTAGAGATGTTTCACTTCACCCAACAGAATTTTGTTTAATGTAAAATCCACAGTTCTTTGAACTGAATTTTATCACCTGGCATCAAGTTTCCCTAAACTCAGCTGACCTCTTTTTCCTGAGCACAATCTGGAAGGCCTATATGTCCTTTGATATGCTACACCCAGAACTAATAGTTGTAACATCATAGGTGGAAATCCGAGTGGACCATCAATTCCTATTAGAAGTTAGTAGTATTTTTCCCCTAAAGGTCACAACATATTATTCATATTGTATTAAAATTACTGTCAACTGTAACTCCTGAGCCTTTTTCATGTTGCTACTCATTTATATTATTCTTCCGTAGTACCTTTAAAATTGGTTCTATAAATAAAGATGCCTGCATATAATTTCCTCTTATCAAAATCATTCTATTGCTCTGGGCTGCCAAGACATTGTCATAGTCCAACTTGGTCACCCACTGATATGCTTTCCTTTATGATCTGTGGTCATGCATAAACTTGATATCTATGCCCTGTAGGACTTCATCTAAAACAATGAAATGAACTCTTGAGCAGTATAAGACTGAAGCGCTTTGAACATCCTTCCATACACTTGGAACACCTCATTCATGTATTGAACAAATGCATTTAACGCAGTGACTGTATGTTGAGCACAGTGCCAGACAGATAGGACTTGTCTGAACAGGAGGAACATCATCCTTTCCAGTCAGTTTACAACCTAGCTTCCATACACTGCAAGAGATGTTATTCTAGATTCAAATCAATCCACTGATAATTAATATTTTGGTATAATCATTAAAATGGGCATCAATTTACCTAATTGTTCTATCATCCAATCTGAGCCTTCTATTCTAAATTTCAAAGTATGAGACATTATAAAGTGATTTACCAAAGCTCCAGAAATTAACATCTTCTACATTTTCCTTGGACTAAAGACCCTATGAAAAAGAAAATGAGTTTTAACTGATATGGCTTATGATTTAGGAACCCATCCTGACTTTGCTTTTTAATAAGCCACTTCTACCTCACAAGCCACATCAGCCTTTGTCCTGCTCCCAAATAAGAGTTCATCACCCACCCCAAGAATTGCAGTAACTCATCCTATTTTGGCCTGGAAAATAACTTGAAAGTACATTTTGTTTGGTTGTAACTTCTTTTCATAAACCTTCTGTTGCCTTGACCCTTTTAAGTTTCCTGATACTTATGGATTCATGCATTTCCTTGAAACATTCTTACTGACTATTGAGGAATATGAGGCAGTGATACCTCTTATTTTTGTTTATCTGAAGAAAGAAAGAAATTGAGAAAAAAATTGATCTGCATATTGTGCAGCAGAAGATTTTAGTTCATATTACTCAGCATTAAGATATATCTTATTCAGAAACTAAAATTCAATGTGAAGTAATAATTCATCAGGCATCTAGGCAGAGGAAGCAAAATACAAAGAAAGAAGAAAAATCAGATAGATTCCTTAACATCACTACACCAATATGTTGTAGCTAAAAACAATGAGCAATGTCTAAAAGTTCAGAAGGAAAAAGAAAGATGGTGACCCAGCAAGCTAAAATATCTTTCAAGGATAAGATTGGGGAGACATTTGCAAACATGAAATAATCAAACTGTTGAAGGAATGTAGGAATTAAATCAAACAAAGAACTCAAATATAAGAAGCTTTATAAATGCCCCTGATGAATATTTGCTCTCCTTAAAAATAGAACTAAGCACCTGAACCTAGACAGTTGTCATGGTCAGGTTCTCATGTCAACTTGCCCAGGTGATGGTGCCTGGTCATCTGGTCAGGCAAGCACTGGCCTGCCTGTTGCTATGAGGACATTTCATGGACTTAAATCATGATTACATTGGTTGCATCCACACCTGATTGCATTTATAATAGGGGAGTGTCTTCTGCAGTGAATGTCACTTAATCTAATCACTGGAAGGCTGTTAAGGAGGATTCAGAAGAGACAGTAACTATTCCTGCTTCAGCTGGCAAGCCTCTCCTGTGGAGCTCATTCAGATCCTTCATCAGAGTCACCAGCAACACAGCCTGCCCTATTTGGACTCTTCCATTCCCGTGGTTGTCCAGCCAGCCTCTCCTGAGAGTTCATTGAGGAACTTCATTAGCGTTACCAGCTTGCAGCCTACCCTACAGACCTTGGACTCTACCTTTCCATGGTTGCATGAGACACTTTTATAAATTTTATGTCTATGGATATCTCCTGCTGATTCTGTTTCTCTAGAGAACCCTAGCTAATACAATAGTATAAATACAAATGTTGGGATGTAGTCAGAGGATGGATTGAAATATATGGCATGATAATGTTTTTCTCTTTTAAAACAGATAGTTAAGTGATGTCTAAAAATGAAGATCTATGATTAAAGCAATTCATGCATACCTCTTAATCTTATGAGTAAAATATTTCCTTAACCTTAAATTATTTTGAATATAATTTCTGTGGTGAGTAAAGATTTATTTGTACTCCAACAACATTTTATGTCGCATTTTGAGATGTCTGTATTCTTATAAATTAAACTAAAATTCAATTTAACAATTTTATTATACTAACTGTAATGCATGCTCCAGTGTTCATAAAAGATTTCTATGTTTCCATTTTCCCATCTACCTTATAAATATCCGCAATGAGCCTCACCCATAATAAATGATTATTTCTGTTTAAAAAGATTTGGTATGATTCTTGTTTCTGTCCATTTTGTGTGTGTGTGATTTTATGCATTTTTTAAAATTCTTTAAAATCAGTGGAAATCATATATACAAAAATAATGAGTAATATTTAGTTTTAAAAAAATACTGGAAGCAAATGGCCTTGGACGCTAACTCTTTGTGATAGGAAGATAAATGTGCTGGCTTTCAGATTTTTCCCGAGGACTCGATCTATTCATCTCTGAGTGCCTTTTATGTTCTGGGAGGCTGACCTCTTGGACTATATTCCTTGGGTTTTCTTGACTGACTTCAGATTTCTGGGTTCAGCCAATCGGAAACACTGGCAGGACATCATAGGGCAACAGAGAAGTTTGGGGTACTTGTTCCCCACTTCCTATCATGGTTGGTATTTTCTCTCTGTTGGTTCACTCCACAACTGCAGCGCTGATCAAGAACCTCCTAATTTAAAGCTCCACTGCTCCCAGACCTCCAATAATGCAATCTCCTTCCCTTGTGCTTGGGCAATTAGATATTCTCTGATGTTGAAAATCTGGTTGCCTAATTGATGCAGAGGTTCATATGCATATTTCTCCTAAGAAACTTTTTACCTGTAATGCCAGGGCCTGTCACCAATGTTATTAGTGATTTTACATATATTGAAAAATTACAGATAAAAGTGGCAGTACTTAACATTGATTGGCAATACTAGCGCAAAAGGAACTCTTCCCCCATTTCACCCTTTACTGCCATCAAACATTTTCTTCCCCTTACCTCTTAAACTCTTTGAATTTAGCTAGGATTTTAGGTTACTGCTGGGAAATATTAAAACTCATTATTTGGTTGACCAGAATATTTGCCCTCTCTTATTTTCCAATAATCCTCTCTGTATGATTTCTTTAATATTTTTAAAAGATGTGTGGCACTGCAGCAGAGTACAACATAGGACAGGAATTGTAGTTATCGTTTCAGATGAGGTGTGTTGAAAGAGTTCAGGATGACGCAGTTGGCAGCTTTCAGAAGTTGACTTTTTATTATTACCATCTGTGTCAACTTGGAGCTTCCATTTCAGAGAGGACAAGAAAAATGAAGCGTGGTTGTAGTTTAAGGATATTATTTTTCATCATGATTGACCCTGGTTTACACACTAGGTATGTAAATGAAACTGAACAATTGTTTCAAGCTTTTGCTGGATATTGTGTGTAACTATCTGCACATACAATACATATTTTAAAACTTTTACCCTCTATAGAATTTTTTCATATAAATTTCTTTAGAGAAACAGTAATAGTGATGGCAAAAATATTTTACTTTCTTTATTGAACCTGGAGAAATTTGCAATATAACATTTACTGCCAATATATTACTATTGGCACAAAAATTTGTTTCATTTTTATAACAAAGTATATTGGCAGTCAAAATGAGCAAAGAACAGGCATTGGGCAGCCTATATGAAGTGCTTGGAATGCTAAACTCTTTGGAAGGAACCTGACTCATTTCAGGGAATTTACGTAGGTCACAATTAACCAAAATGAAAATGCTGATACTTAACTTTCAGGTTTTAAGAAAATGACATCACTTAAGGTTTTTATTGTAGGGATACCCTGAAAAATATCAATCGCACATATGAGTCATAGGGATAAAAAAGCTACTGAGCAGTTTATTCTTAGCAATATCATTGTCATTTTCACACAATAAAAACCAGAAAAATATGTTTTGTTTTGTTTTTAACAACATTCGACTATAGGAAGTGCCATTTCATATATGGCAATACGAAAAACACACCGCAGTATCTGAATTTTTTTATGTATACTTACACTTACTTTAAATATTCAATGAAAGTTACGTTTCTTTTGCAGAGGGTGAGTACAGTCATCTTTAACATTTTCATTGAAGAAAGAATAATAAATATTAACTATTTGAGAAACGCTCAGCTGAATAAGTAATGTTAAGATTCAAATAGGCAAATATGCAAATTTTAATTGACCTTATTCCTGATATGGCATATTCGCTTGAAAAATTAAAATGGCTAACAAACAGTCCTCATTTCACATATGAGAAAATCCAGAAATAAAACCTAAGGGATAGGTGAAAGACCCCTGAGGAGTCAATACAATCTCGTTTAGTAGCGGACCTCTCTGTCTCTTCTCTCTGAAATTTCAATGTTTTATGGTTGTCAAGCTAATAATAAATTCTAATAGAAATATCTAGAAATTCATTCACAAAAGCCATCATACTTATTAAACATAATTTTCTATTTCTGCAAATAGAATGTGAATTCTACAAGGACAGAAATAAGTAGGCATTGGGATGCTGCTTGAGGAAGTTCAGATGAACTAGTATATGGAGAAGATAAACAGAAAGCATTTCTAGCTAAGATATCAAAAGATTCATTCATTTTTTAATGTAGCTTTTTAGTCCATGAGAGATTAAACCCTGTCTGAAGTCAATGTTCCTTCGACCAAACTGATCTGTTTGATGGTATTAAGAGAATAAGTCCAATGAAAGACAGAGTGGAGAGGAAAAAGAATAAGGAAAACTAGGTAAAAAATAAGGAAACTATCTAGAAATGAAGAAATAAGAAAAAAATTGTATACATTGAGAAACAATGAATTAAGGCTACATGTAGTGTGAGTCTGTATTTGAGTCCACTTTCAATGACATATGCGCTCTTTGAAATTCAACCCACAGCGGGTGGGTATTAGGCATTACAGGTGGTATGAGCAAAGAGAAGCTGCCCCAAAGAGTGTCCAGAGGTTCAGGATGCCTCAACAGCACCAAGTATTAAATATCACAAAAGAGTTAGCAACATGGTGGGTAAGTAGAGTCAATTTTAGAGTGATGAGAATCTTGGGATAGCTATGATTAAGTCTAGGACAGTATCAGTATAAGGGAGCTGCCCTACTGAGAGTGGACAATTCCCACAAAGTCTGTATGAGCAGCTGCTAGGACCAAAGGGTAGCTGTGGTGAGCAGTGTCAAAAGTATATCCAAGACAAACTCACTGGACTCTTTGGTGATTCTCAGAAAAATTCAAAGAAAGATAAGTCTTGAGACCCTTAAATAAGGTTGATTTTCATTCTATAATCCATAAATAAGTAGAAGGGTGAATTATATATGCAGATGCTCAATAAACTTTACTGAATACATAATAGCTCTCACTGGACAAAAAGAAACTATGCCAACTTCAGCTGTAAACTTCTGTAAAGTATAGTGATTTGTGCTACCTAATTTAGATTTAAGTGAACAAAGATGTTTATTCCATTGCCTAATTTATTACTAACTTTGACTTACTCAAATTCTCTGTTATAATACAAAATTACCAGCAAACAGCCAATGAATTTGGGAAAACATAAAAGAGAAAATAAGTGTACAATTGCTACAACTAGGCAGAGCATAAGATGTGGTGGGTTATTCAGGAACTCATTCAAGACTTTCTTTGTTATTAGCAGGTGGAACAATGTTCAATCTAGCATTTTCCTGTATTCTTTATCTTGAGAAATGGAACTACTATTAATCCTTTCTGCACCTAAGGGACTATCCTAGATAGTCCTCTTATTTCATCCTTCATATCAAATTAGTCATGAGGTCCTGCTAATTTTACCTTGTGTGTGCCTCTCAAATCTATTCATTTCTCATTCTGTCTACCACCAATAATTTAGGTCAAGTCATTGCCTCTGGTCTGTACTATTGCAAAAGCCTACCATCTAGGTCATTTTCTATTTTGAAAGATAAATGTATCCTCAAAAGGTAAAATAGACCATGTCATTGTTCATTGCTGCTCCCACTATGCATACTTCTGATCCCCTTTACACTCAACTATTTTTTCCCATAGCATTTAATCACCTTCTAACATACAGTGTAATTTACTTAATTGCTGTCTCTGCTGATAAATAACTTGAAATGCCTAGAAAAATGCCTACAGCCTATAGGAGGCAATAAATATTGTAGAATCAACTGTTGAATGATCCTAGAAATCAAATCAAATTTCTTAACATGATGAACCAGCTCCTGCATTGTCTCACCTGTTTACCTGTCCAGTTCAATATCGCTGAAGTCTCCTTTCCTCATTTGTTCTACTCTAAGCTCACTGGCTTTTTAGCTATATTACCAGGGATTTAGTAAAGGAGAAGAGGCAGAGGGATTCCAATGTCCTTGGACAATGGTTTGTTAAAGTGCCAACAAAACATAACTGTTCGTACATTTCAGTGCAGAGTGCAGTTCAACAGGTAGATAGAACAGAATTACATTATGCTCTTAACCAGAATATTTAGCCTGAACAGTGCTGCTGCTGTTAGCAATTTACCAGTTTCTAAGCATTCTATAGTTTCCTTTCAATCATCAATTTTTTGATGAAGTCTTCCATAAGATCAGAGCCTCTCTCCTCTGTCTTAGATATTTGCTCTTTTAGGACACTGCTTCTTTCCTTTAATGATCTTAAATTTATAATTAAACA